>PVJH01025003.1:0-32224 GCA_004026705.1 Nesogale talazaci | reverse complement strand
CAATGATGACTATATAACCTCACACCAGAGGAGCTTTAGATGAATGAATACATTGGATAATGTGAGATAGCAACAAAAATAATAATAACCATCTATAATATATTATATTGGGGGTAGTAGAGTGGGGAGAGAGGGTAAAATGGGAAGCCGATGTCTAAAGGAACAAGAAGAAAGAAAATGTTTTCAAATGAGGGTGACAGCAATTTTACAACTGTGCTTGATCTAATTGAATTATGAATTGTTATAATATCTGTAAACATAGACAGTAAAATTACTTTTAATTGTCATACTGGAAATATTTATTAAAAAACAAACAAGTCCAGTACCATGACAGATAGAAAATTCTCAAGAAAATAGATATAATTACGCAAACCAAAGTAGACCTTGAAATAAGCTGCTTAAAATTCTCAAGGAAATATAGGAGACAAGAGAATTCAAGCCAAAGGATAGACTATCCTAAAAAAATTTCAGGAAGATGTACAAAAAAAGCCAAGATGACTCCATATTTGGCATCTATCATTCTAGAAAGAGATGGTTCGGGTCAGTTTCATGCACATAATTTTTTTTCACTTCCAATTCATCCTTGATTTAATAAATGTGCTCCAAAGCAAAAACATGCTCTTGACTTCAATAAGGGATATTTTACAAAGAAGGGGCAAAATCTACATGCTGACATCAAGAAAACTGGCTAATTCTCCAAAGGCTGATGACAATCAGAACGACTCTACCTACAATGCAGAGCAATTGCTAGAACCTGAGAACCAGAAAGAGAATCATTAAATTTTCCACAGGTCAACCGAGAACTGAACAGAGCAAAACCATCTCTGGAACCCAGCAACAAGAAAGGGGAAGCCCTGACTTCTCACACATCCTGGGTGAACAGAAGAGGGATGAGTCCCCTCCTATTGCACAGGGTGCCTGGTCATAACCTTCTTTCTGATTCCAAGGCTGAGAGTGTCATCTGAAAGACAGGCAGATCGGGCAGGCATGCAGTACAGCACTGGTGAACAGAAGAGCGACTGAATCACCCTGGGTTCTCTATAGCTCCTGTAAGTCCCTCATTTCTTGACGGGATTCAACTGTTCCAAAAATGCCATTCATATGTCCAGCAGCTGTGACAAGTGATCTATTAGCACTCCATCAACAAATAGAAGCAAAGGCGAAAACACTGCCAGAGCAATACAAGAAAATAATTTAAAAATTAGAAACCAGAGGCAGCAGGGCATTCACCCATCTGGGGAGAGCACAGGTTATATTTCTGCAGAATTGGGAGTGTGCATACAGACTCCAGGAATGCACATCAAACCGCGAGCAGGAAAGCATGAAAACTTGGGTGACAGAGTCCACCCCAACTTGAGCCAAGCTTACTCCCTTCTTAGAAGTTCATATGGCACAGAACAGCACTCAACCTACAGGTGGGGGTGACACAGAAGCAAGCCAAGAAGGAAAAAGCGAAAGGGGCTGTCAGTCTAGACCACATATTAGCACACCAAACCTGAAGGACAATCTCCCTGCATGAAAGTGCTCAGGCGCAGAGAAGGCTGTAGGGCCGACCACAGCTCTTGACATGTTGTGCCCTTATAGAGGAATACTTCCACAGACAGAAGACAATAGCAGGGACACACAGCAGGTAGGGAGTGTCATTTGATCCTGTCCAATGGGGCAAACCAAGAAGGGAACATATCAGATCAGTAAGAGGAGCAAATCCAAGCCAAAAATCCCCCAAAGAGCTTCTCAAAATAGAGTTTAGGTTGGGAGCGAGTTTCCAGAATTCCCCCAGGAAGAGTTGGGGGATAGCCGTAAACGTCAGCAGAGAGACCTGAAATTATACATGCTTATTGGTTTTGTTTTGTTGTTGTTATTGTATTTTATCCTTTTATTATTTTTTTTCAGTTGTTTGTTTCCTATTTGTTTGGTCTATGCCATTGTTGGAATGCTTATATATGAGACAAGCTTGGCAAGTAAGCTTGAGGAGACAGCAATGGGACCAAGGGTCCTGAGGGAATGTGGGGAGAGAAGGAAGTGGTAGGAGGGTGCTGCGGGAAGAACTAGGGATTAAAAAGCAATAATGAGGCAGTTAGAGAGATTCCGGGGGTGCTGACACAACTGCAATCTACCTGAGGGAAAGGACTATGAGGCAGAAGTATGATGACATGATAGTGGAGCAGATGGAAGGCAAAAGGAAACAGAGGACTTCTAAGATGATGCTTAGAACTTTCTTATGTTTTTTTGGACCTGGATGAGAAAAAAAATTTTAATCGTTAGTGTTCCTTGCCAATGCTAAGGAACCAGGCATTCTTTACCATAACAAGGAAAGGAAACATCAAGGTTTCCCAGTGAAAAATGATTAGTGTCCCAGCTTCTCCACCCTGGTAGCTATTTGAATTCAGAATCTATCAACATAGATCACCACACCCCCATGTCTTATGTCACATGCCACGCTTGACCCAGGTGTTCTCCACCGTGGGCACTATTATTGTAGTTGTTGTTGGCACTTGAGGTCAAATAAGTCCTCACTAAAGGAGGCTGCCCTGTTTATTGTATGGTGATTAACAGCTTCCTTGGTCTCTTCTCAGGAGATGCTGTTAGTCCTGAATCCCCTCCCCCAGCACGATAACTACAACTGTCTCCAAAAATATCCTGAGGTAGGAGATCGCGTATGATTGGGAACCATTCCCCTTCAGAGAAATACACAGAAAAGGCAAATAAAGATACAAAAAACACCGTGGCCGTCACCTACTCTGGTGTCAATTTGAGGATTAAGAGTGTAGGGGTGGAGTCTAGTCTGCCAATCTGGAGACAGCCCATGAGACCTCTTTGTTAGCAAGGCCTTCTGATAATTATGGGAAATCCAGTACGTTTTTCGTGGAGACAGGAGACACTGTGTCTCTGAATTCACTTCCTTTATTACTTTCTACTACCACTTGCTGCCTGAGAGACTCTATTGACAAGGCCGGCTCCCTGTGAGACATCCCTGAGAAGAAGCCAAATGGACTTAACCTGATGCAGCAAGAAACTTGGGCCTAGAGAAGCCACATGGAGACTCCCCCAGGAAGGAGATGCTTACAACACCACTGGATCCAAGGACTTTTTACCCACTGGCTTGTGATTATTCTGCGTTTGATATCATTGCATGTATTTTGTGGGTCTGAAGAAGACTTTATAGATTGGTATTGGACATATAGGCTAATAAAGGATTTATGACCCTGAAATGGACTGGGCTGAGATGTTTTCTTAATGTACAATTGCTCTTTGTGTAAGCCTCTCCCATATGTATATACATATATATGTATATACACATATATATACATACATATATACATATATATGAGTGTCTCCATGAATTTGTTTCTCTAGTCTACCCAGACTAACACAAGTGATTAAAGGATACTTTGGACACACACACACACACACAAAGGCAACAGAGGAAGGATCTGAGAAGCAAAGCAATAAGAATATGTGTGTCCATATGAAAATGCATTGATCCATAAAAACAGGTATTCACCTATGTTCATTTATTTATATGCAATACATTGAGATAGTGGACCGACTTTGGGTCTGCTCAATACAAGAACACTTTGTTCTAACAAATTGGCAATCTGAGATGTTCACCCTTCCAGCATAATCGCTGAAGACAAAATGCGTGCATAAGCAAATGTGGTGAAGAAGATGGAGGACAGCTGAATATTAAAAGATATAGTATCTGGGGTCGTAAAGGCTTGAAGTGAAATAAACGACCATCCGCAGAGAAACTACAAGCCCATATGGAGGAAGCACGTGTGATCAGGAGTTGTCATTGTGACCAGATAACTGGAATCAGAAAACCTTAACAATCCAAAAGACCAACAAAACCATGTGGTTGAGAAGAAGGGGGGATTAGAGGAGAGATCCAAAACCCATGTGTGGACAATGGAACATACCCCACAGAGGAATCACAGGGAAGGGATGAATCAGGATGAAGTAAAGCACCAATGAAACATATGATATCCCTCTGCCTCCTTGAGGTTTCCTTCTCCCCACCACCATGACCCCAATGATGCTTCTCACTTCGGGCTACAACAGAGTATATACACAGGTATATATAGGAGATTAAAGTTCACAACCAGGAGGAGGAATGGGAATAGCAATACCACATGGGCAGGGAGAAAGGGGGAGAAGAGGAGAAGGGGACCCGATCAATATGGTCAACACACAGCCACACACGCCACTCCAGGGGAAAGAACAACAGAAACTATGGGGGAAGGAAGACAGTGATGGGTGTGAAATATGAAAAAAAAATTATAATCTATCAAGGGCTCATGAGTGGGGGAGTGAAAGGGGAAAAGAAGAGCTGATACCAAGGGCTTAATAGAAAGTATTTGTCTATAAAAGAATGCTGGCAACATATGTACAAATATGCCTGAAACAATTGGTGTATTGATTGTAACAAGAAATGCAAAAGCCCTCAATTAAATGATCAAAATAAGTAGAAATCCTACAAAAATAGCTAACAAATCAAAGTTTGATATAAACATATTAGAAATAGATACTATTTTGAAAGAGAAAAGCTGTAGCACAGAATCAATGAAGGGCCAAATTAGTGAAAGTATAACCAATTTGTCAATACTCATCTATGAGAAGAACAATCTATAAAAAAGTCAAAAGTGTAAGAATTAGGTGGGAGTTCCTCAAGAAGAAGTATATACATCTAATCAGAATTCCACAAAAGAAAGGATGAAAGACAAATAAAGTCACAGAAATATGAGGAACAGACACCAATAGCACCACAAAACAAAGCAAAATGTCAACAATAAATTTATACTAACCAATACAACAATGAATGAAAATGAAGTAAATTTATTAATCAAGGAAGAGAGCATAATAAAATAGAAAACAGACCTCACCGATACGCTGCTCACAAGAAAGACACATTAGATGAAAAGATATTGCTGCAGCCACCGTTCTAATCCACCTCATCAAAGATTTTCTATTTAGCTGTCCTATTTCCCCAACAATGATAGCCTTTTCCAAGGATTGGTCTCCCTTGCTAACATGTCCAAAAAATATGAGCTCAAATCTTACTACCCTCGCTTCTAAGGAACATTCGGACAGTACGTTTCCCAAGACATATTTATTTGTTCTTCTGTAAATTCATGGTACCTATAATATACTTGGTCAACTGCAGACTCCAAATGCATTGATTCTTCTTCTATCCTTTTTAGTCAAAGTCTAGCTTTCAAATACACACCATGCAATGTTACATTCTGCCTCTCCAACATTTGAAACAAGTCTTGTGCAGGAGATTTACTCAATGCACTATGTCATTGGATCTCTGGACTCTTTCTATGAGCATTGATTGTGGCTGCAAGCAAGACAAGATCCTTCAGACGTTTAATCTCTCATTCCTTTATTATGATCTTGTCTTTTGGTCCAGCTGTGAGGCTGCTGACTTTCTATACATTGAGCTGCTGTCTATATTGAAGACTACGACTCCATCTTCCACAGCAAATGTTTCAATTCCTGCTCAATTTCAGTGAGCAAGGTTGTGTCCTCTACATATATAAGGTGTTTAGTAAGCTTTCCTCCAATCCTGATATGTAGTTTTCTTTGTTTTGTTTGGGTTTGGCTTTTTTTTTTGGGGGGGGGGGCGCATCACTGCCCTTTGGTGGTCGTGGGAGCTACCCAGCGCTGCTCCTGAGAGCTGCCACTGGATTTGAACCGCCAAGCCCGCCGGCCGCAGTCCCGCACTCAGCCACTTACGCCATCAAGGTTCAGCCCCCTGATATATATTTTTCTTACTATAGTTCAGCTATTTTGGTTGTTTGTTTAGCATACAGATTGTATAATTATAGTGAAATTATGCAACCTTGACACACCTTTCCTGGTTTTAAACTATGCAGAATTCCCAAGTTTCTCAATCCTTGTAAACCTTACACATGAGCACAATTAGATATTCTGAATTCCCATTATTTCCTATGCCATCTCTAGTTTGCCATTCTTCAGACAGTTGAATGTAAAATCAATAAAACGGAAGTGAACATCTTTCTGGTATTCTCTACAGCCAGCCAAGACCCATGTGAAAGTACAATGATAGCCTTTATTCCAAGTTGTCTCCTGAATCTGGCTTGAATTTCTGGCACTTGCTTGTCAGTGTCCTGCTACAACCATTGTTGCAGTACACTGCAATCAGTGTCCTGCTGCGACTCAGTCAAAATTTCACTTGCATAGCCTATCAATGATATTGTTCCATAAGTTAAGCATTCGGTTGGGTCACCTTTCTGTGGCATAGGTACAAATATGCATCTTTTCAGATATGTTGGCCAACTAGTTGTCTTCCAAATGTATTGACATATACTAGGGAGTGCAGCCAGAGGGTCACTGGCATATTAAAACATTTTGATTGATATTTTATCAATTCATGGTGTTTTCTTTTATAACAATACTTTGATTTAGTTGAGTTTTTCCTGATTATCATTAGTTTGTAAGAATAGTCTACTCCTTAAAAGAGAGGTTGGGCAGTGTAAGATATGAGAGAACAATAATATTTTATAAAGTATTGAGGGTTGGTGGGGAAGGGAGAGGAGGGGAAAGCACGGGAAGCCGATACCAAGGATTCAAAGGGTAGGACAGATTTTTGGAGAATGATAACAGCAGCAGACATGTGAAGGTGCTTGACACAGTATATTTATTTATGTATTGTGAAAAATGATGTACAAGCCCCCAATAAAATTATTTTTAATAATAAGTTTAAAAACATAAAAAAGTAAAAATAATTTAATTTTTGAGGATGCTATGTATTCCTTCCATCTTCTGCAAACTTAACCAAAGAATATGGACAAGATGTAAATATCTCAAGTAAGAAATTAAAGGATAACATCATTTATGACAGCTGGTTTAAATTGAAAATTTAAATATAGGCTATAAAGGACTGCATTCCAACACAAAAAATATGAAATATTGTACTGCAAATTTGCAGCCTAAAAATTAATATATATTTAAAAGCTCATTGTCTGCTCAAATTCACACAAGTTCATTTATTCACAAGGCAAGGAATTTATCAAGTCTTTTGAAAACTTCCAACGATAACAGCAACAAAGTCCAGGACCAGAAACTTCATTGGGATAATCCTACCAAATATTCATAGAAGAATCAATACAGATTCTACTCAAATTATTCCAGAATATAAACAGTATGACAGGTTCCCAAATTAATTTTATAAAGTAAAATAACCCTGATCAAAGACATTGATAGAATTGACAATTATATACAAATGACCCTTATGGTCATTTACCGTTAGACAATCAGAGTAATCTACTGCAAAAATAAAACAAAGGAAAATAAATATATGATGTAATATCAGTGTGAATGAGGGGTTTTGCAGAGTGGAGCCCCAAAGCCCATTCCACAGCCAAGTGCAGTGTTGCACCAATTAAAGATACAGTTTTCCTCTAGTTCTTTAATGTTTTCCCCTCTCTTACTAGCGTGATCTCAATTCTACCTTACAAATCTAGCTATACCAAAGATTGGATATAGCAGGTATTGGTAAGAGATAGAAACTCGGGCAACTCTGGACAGATAAACCCCTCAGAACCAATAATGAGAGGGTGAGGGGAAGGGGGGGAGAGAAAGGGGGAACAGATCACATTGATATACATATATGCTTCTCACTGGTGGACAAAAACCAGAAAAGTGGGTGAGGAGAAACATCAGTGAGGAGATGTGAGTAGTAATAATTAATAATTATAATAAAATATCAAAGATTCATGAGGGATTAAAAATGGGGGAGGGAAGAGGGAAAAGGAGGAGCTGACACCAAGGGTTCAAGCAGTAAGAAAATGTTTTGAAAATGCTGATGGCAAGAAATGTACAATTTTGCCTGAAAAAATAAATGGATATGTGTATTGTGATAAGAGCTTTAAAGAACCCCCAATAAAATTATTTTAAAGCACATTTAAAAAGTCTATCAGTTTATTGAATACTAATGAAGAGAGCTCTGAAAAAGATTTTTAAAAAAATAATACTATTTACAATAACCAGACAGAAAATAATGTATGTAGGAATTAACTTGATAAGAGAAACAAGGATTTATATGAAGAAAACTACAAAACACTGTCACAGGAAAGTAAATGGAATTTCCATAAATAAAGAATATCATTTTCAGGAGTAGGAAGATGATATTGTGAACTTATCACTACTACCCAAAGCAATTTCTACATATAATGCAATTCTGATCAAGTCTCTGCATAACTCTTTAAAGAAATGGAGAAGCTAGCCACCAACTTCATATGCAAAGGAGAGACACTCAGGAAAAGTGCGGCACGATGAAAGAAGAGCAACAGAGTGGGAGGCCTCTCACTTCCTGACCCCAGAACCTGCTACCCAGCTGCAATATTACAAATAGCCTTGTAAGTGGTACACGAGAGGTACACAGACCAATGGAACAGCATTGAGAATCCATAAATAAATCTATGCACTCACAGACAACTGATTTCTGACAAAAGTTAGAAATGCACCAAAGGAAGAACAAAGTTTCTTCTACAAATATTGCTGGAAAAATTGAATTAACATTTGCAGAATGAAACAGGACACATATCACATCATATACAAAAACATACTCAGATGAATTAAAGATCTAAATGTAAATCCTAGAACTATAAAGACCATCATTGAAAAAATAGAGACAAATGAAGGAGTCTTAGCACATTGTTTAAACACACTATCAATCACACCAGAAAGTGCACACATAGCTAAAGACAAATTAAGTGATTATGACCTCCCCAAAATAAGACAAAACATTCTATCAGAGAATCCACAATTTGGGTAAATTAAAACCGGCAATGGCACACTAGACAAGGACTAATTTCTAAGGTTTATAAAATATCTTCAACATTCCCAAAAGGAAAGACTAATAATCTGATTTAAAGTTTGGCTGCGATTTCATGAAGAAGACATCCAGACCTGACAACAAACATAAAGAAATGGTGACCATCACTAACCATTGGAGAAATGCAAATCAAAACAATGAGATACCTCATCATGGTGGTTGTACTGTTACAAAGTTTAAGAATACAGAAAATAGTAGATGCTAAAAAGATTCATGTAATGGAATTCTTTATAACACTAGAGAGACAGTAAAACAGCACAACCATTGTGAAATGCAATATAATGTTTCCTCAAACAATTGGGGATAGAAATATCATATGGTCAAGCAATCTTTCTGCTTTTTAGATAGTTTAAGAAATGAGGAACATTAAGATAAAATATTTTAAGAAATAGGAAATTATATATATATATATATATATATATATATATATATATATATATATATGACCATGTTCTTTGCAACACTGCAAGAAGATGGACACAACTTAAATGCTCTTTGGTGGAAAATAGCTGAACAAGCTCTGGTACTTGTGGCACAATGCAATACTATGTATTGTTAAATAATAATGCTTAAATTGTGAAACATTTCTTCCTATTGATGGATTAGGAAGACATTCTGTGGGTGGTTTTGGAGGACATTTTCTGGGTGAAGTCTGTCAACCATAAAAGTACCAATATTTTATGTGGCTACAATTATTTTAAAAAATAAAGAAATGGTTTTCATACCAAAGGAAACAATTTTTAATGACTACTATTGGTGGAACCAGGAAGGAGGAAAGGAGAGAGGGAGAGTGGAGTAAAAGGTAGACAGGTTTCAACATAAATGATGGAGAAGATAATATCTTATAAGCAGGAGAAGGGAAAAGACAAGGCCAATCATTAGGAGGTCTGATAAATTATCAAAACTACCTAGCTAATTCACAATAAAAGATTTGAAAATAATAATCAATTTAAACCGCAAAATGTCTAATACATTTCTGTAGAATTCATCAATTTTCATTTTTAAAATTAATTCAGAATACCTCATTTTATAAAGATGTAGAAATGAGGGTAAAACCCTTTGTGTCGGGCAGGGTTCTCTTAGAGAAATACAGCCAAGACACTAGTAATTATCTTTACATATTTACATACAGAGAAGGGTATATGATAAGAAAGAAACAGTTAACTATCTATAGCTGCTCGGTGCAACTTACTTGTCTCAACTTACCGTGAGACAACTAGAAGACTGGCAGTCCTTCAAGTCTTGAGGGCCACTGAGTAGTCCTATGTAGAGCAATTCAGGCTATCTGGTCACAGGCAGCAAACAGCAAAGCAGGTCACCAACAATCAGCCAGATGACAGAGTCCAACAGTCCCCAGCTCAAGAGATGTATATCCCAGGAGCGTGGCGAAGTAGGACTTGAAGGAAACTCAACTCACAGCTCCACAGTCCACTATTAGGCATCCCATGGGTAGTGTTGCTTGGAGGTTGAAGCACAGGACGAACAAGGCAGCTGTCTGGTCCGAAGATCGGAAAACAAGAGAGCAAGAGCGGAGTTTGCCAAGCCTTTTCTGTTCCCGCCCTTCAATTGATGGTGTTTTCATTGGCCATGTCATCACAATAGACCTACCTATCATCTTTGGTCATGTTGGCACCACAAGCTTACCTATAATACCCTTCTAAAATCCCAATAACTAAATTAAAAATTTTAAATCCTATAGATTTCAGGCATTTCTTTTTCACAAGGGGTATTATGAGCTTTAAGAGCCAGATGAGTCCTGGTAGACTTAGGCATATAGACGGAACCCAAAGGCGAAAGCAAAATGACCTGGCAAGCTTGAGTTTGAATATAGACTCCCACAGCCACACCTAGGTAGCAGGCCCTAACTTCCTTCACTGTTAGAGTTATGTTATGTACCTTTCTGCTTTTGGAAAATCCAGCAGAAAGCTGAAACTTTTTGTTGTGAGTGTCTCATTACAGATGAACTAAATGGTAAGTCACTTTGGCAAACACTAAGAATAGCATTACCAGATTTTAACATTGGTAAAGTGGGACACCATTGACAAGGGGGGTGGGGAGGGTGGTAGAGAGGGTATATTCTTTTCCTGTTCTCTCACTATTCCATAGCTTGTCGTACATTGTTTCCAAAAATCGGGACTTTTTTAAAACGCCGTGTGATGTGGGGAAATTTGTTTAAAATCAGAACTGTCCCGCCAAAAGTGGGATGTCTGGTCACTATAATCTAGAGATTTCAACAATATATTGCACTGACAGGGTTGATAAGAATTCCCCAGGTTCTCAGAGATGTTCTCAAGAACACTTGATGGTATTAATTTATCTGAGAACCATTTGACTAATATATAGCGTGGAAGGTATTATTTCTAGATAATATTATTTCTAGATAAATTACAATTTAGGTTTTGGAGAAAAGGTAGCATGGTTTCAATTGGTCTTGCTTCCTGCCTGGATAATTATTGGTGCCTTTAAAACCAGTACCATGATGACATTCAGGAGATAGAGCCTATTTCATATATAAAATACATTTCACTATATATATATATATATATATATATATATATATATATATGAAATCATTTTAATGGGGGCTCATACAGCTCTTATTACCACTCATCCATTGTGTCAAGCACATTTGTACATTGGTTGCCAACATCATTCTCAAAACATTTTCTTTCTACTTGAGCCCTTGGTATCGGCTCCTCATTTCCTCTCCCTCTACCCCCTCTCCCTCATAAACCCTTAATTGTTTTTAAGTTGCTATTTTTTTTTAATGTCTTACACTGACTGATATCTTCCTTTACCCACTTTTCTGTTTCCTGTCCCCCTGGTAGGGGGTTATATGTAGATCATTGTGATAGGTCCCCCTCTGCTCTCTCATTGTTGGTCCTGAGGGGTTTTTCTGTCCTGAATTCCTTGTATCTCCAGCTCTGATCTGTACCTGTGCACATGCTTTGGTCTAGCTGGATTTGTAAAGTAGAATTGGGGCCAAGAGTTAGATGTCAATAGCAAGGTCTGAAGTTCAAAACCATCAGCTGCTCTGTGGGAGAAAGATGGTGCTCTCAATTCCTGTCAAGCGTTACAGTCCAGAAATGGATAGGAATTGTTTTACTTGATCCTATTGGGTCACTATGAATAGAGCTCGACACAATGGCAGTGAGATTTTGTTGTTTTTGTTTGTTTGCTTATTTGTTTATTTTTGGATGGGAGTCCTACAAGAGTTTTTGTAATAGGCCTCTCACCAGTTAAAGCAAAATAGATATAAGAAAGTAAGGCTCAAAGTCCCATATGGAATCAATGCTGGTGGCCAAAAATGAACTCCAGGCAGTCTGCAGCTTCCTAAACTAGATGAAGTGACTGTGAGTGGTGAAGAACAATGGAGGGGGGATGCTTTTATTGTCAGTTTTTCACTGAAATGAGAATCAAGAATGATGCTGGGCATTGACAAGACTATATTATAATCCCTTGCCAAAAATGTGCTATGTGAATAAATGCTCATTTCTTTCCCCTTCTTTTGTTTGCATTTTTTCTTTATCTTTTCATCTTTGGAAAAGCAAAATCAATCGAATTTTAATTCTGCACAGATTACATCTCTCCACGCATCAAGTGAAAACTTTCTCCCTCTCTTTCTCCTCCACTTTTTCATGCTCCTTACTCCCTCTAAATCCCCCATCACACTCACACTCACACTCACACACACACTCACACTCACACACATAGTTCAGGTGGCAGAGATGGTAAAGAGTTAATCAGAGTCAACAGATGGTGAAGTACTATACAAGTTTCTAAAGTAAGATTCAAGAACATTATTACTTTGGCCCTTGGAAACTTGAGAAAGGAGAAAATAAACACTCCCTTGATTAGTGTTGCTTTTCTATTTGTTTTGTTTCACAATGCCACATTCCTCATTCTTTAGCAGTCCCACCACCTGATGGTTCCTGACCTTCCAGAGTTAAGGTTAGATTGCCAGAAAGTGCTGCAAGGGTGTGGAGAGAGGAGTTTTCTTATACCTGCCCAAGTAAGAAGCCATCTACACTAAATTTATTTTGCTTTGGCTCTAACTGTGAAGTGAAAGGGGGTGCTGTGTACTTCTACACTAGTCTGAAGCCTCCCGAGATGGTGACAAATGCACCCAGCCCTCTGTCTGAGCACAGGCTGGCACTCATTTGCTCCACCTACCACTCACCACCTGGCAATTTGCGTGTAAGTAGGCCAAATGCCCACTTCCTGAGAAGTCATATGCTTTAAGGATAAAAAACCCACACACAGCCAACTGATGCAAATTTAAATTTCTCTTAATTTTTGTTGTCATTCTAAGGGGACTATAATACCTTAGATTCTATTTCAATCGAGGAATGTAAAAACAGACGATTTTGTAATGTTATTACAAAGCTTTATGCTTTCTTTTTTGAGCCTGCTGTTACACATCTAGTTGCCTGCTATAAAGTTGAAGAGTCCTGTGCATGTTTCTTTTTAATTTTTAGGCATCACTGTCCTCTGGTGAGAGTGGGAGGCCCAGCCTTGCTCCTGGAGAGCTGCTGCTGTATTTGAACTGCCAACCCAGTGGGCCGCAGTCCTGTACTCAGCCACTACACCACCGGGGCTCAGCACCCTGTGCATGTTTTTATAGTATACTCAGGCTATAATTAGGGGGGTAAAGATGACTTAGCTAGCATTCAAGTTGCATTTACTAATCAAAGAGTGATTAGTTGGCTGAGTAAGGAAGAAATAAGTAAAAGGGAAATAGAAAATTCTCAGATAATAAATTGTTTTATTTTCTAATGACAATACCCTAGATGTCTGCGGGGAGTTAAAGATGCTTAGCATAATATACATTCTCTTATTCGGATTTCTTCACATGTCTAACTTTGATAAACTTAGAAACATAGCTACAAGTAATAACCTAATTAACTCAAGCCTATGTGAGAATTTAGTCCGAAGTAATTTAGTAGACATTGCTTATTTAATAGAATGACATATAGAAGGAAAAACTCATTTTCTCTCCTTACGGGATTTCTTTTAATCATATAACACACTAGACACTGACCATCTCTCCACCCCCAGCACATTAGAGCACAGTCCCTGGAAGTAGGCATAATAGTGGGAAATAGAAGGCGGCGGCGGGCTGAGGGGGTGGGGGCGTGGGGAGGCATGAGCAAGTATGGGACCACATGACAGGGAGACCTTCACATGAACCTTCACACTGACATGGCAGTGAGAATAATGGATTGACCCCAGGATGCCATAACAGCAGCAGCAGCAGCAGCAGCTGCAGCAGCAACAGCAGTGTTCTCATTACAAAGACCATTGGAGCATTTGCAGGAATGCCACCTTGCAAAGACAATTCATAAAGAAGGAGAGGTTCTTTGTTCTTCCTTTGTTTCTCTTCTCTTCTCTCCCCTCCCCCGCCTCTTTGTCCTAATCCTGTCTCTCTTTTCTTACTTCTTCTCTCTATCTCTCTCTGTTCAAACAGAACACAAAACTAAAAGAAAAAGAACTTCTGAGACTACAGATCACAAGAATTACAAATTTTCAAAAAGATAGGCATTTACTAAAGAAGCAAAGAGTGTTATTTCCAAAGTTATCATATTTTAATATTCAAAGTGATCATTTTTAACAATGACAAAATATTATGCATATAAAGAAACAACTGCATATTCCAAGTAAAAGAAAAAAATGATATTTTTTAAAGAAATGATGGAAAACATGAATGACAGGCTAGGGGCAACAAAAGAATGATAGTAAAGAAGATCAGAAAGGAAAAGAATGCCAGCAAGTAAAGAAAAGAAGTAGGAACAAAAAGGCCAAAGAGACATCCGTATAACACAGCAACTCAGGTGGAAACTCACTGCAGTGTTTCAAGAGAAGACCAGAACTTGAGGGGTAGGGGGTGGGATCAGACTTGAGGCAGGTTTATTGAGAGCCCCAAGTTTGAGGAATAGAAAGAAAGAAAGGAATGAGGGGAAAAAATGAACAGTCCTGAAGATACCTGTGGGACATCTTTAAATAAACATGCTAGCATCGAGAAGGTAGGAATAACATAAAAAGAGGAGAGATAGAAAGTGTATTTAAAGAAATAATAATGGAAACCCCACACATTTTATAGAAAACTATAGGATATTAGACCATCAAGTAACTTAGTGAACATCAAGATGAGTAAATTCAAAATAATCCATGCTGATGCACTAGTCAACTTTTCAAATGCAAGAACAGAGCTAAAAAAAAATCAGCAAGAGAGAAACACATGCTGATTGGCAGAATATCTTCCTTTGAAAACCAGAGCAATTTATAATCCTTAAAAACTACTTTTTAAAAAAGAAGAACTATATAGCACAAATTTACTACATTTAATGGTTGCCTTCAGTATGGTGAAGTTTCAAATAATTACTTATATGAAATTAAATTGAAAAAGTAGCTATAAAATATAGATGTGGACTTCAAAGAACAGAGAGCACAACTCAGCAGCAGTGAAACAATATATGCAGATAGGAAAGTTGTGGCATAGTGTTCACTTCAGTATATAACATTATCAGTGAACTGTACAGAGAGACCCTGTTGAATGTGGATATGTTTTCATGTGCATATTTTCACCACTGACAATATCTTGAGGGACTAGAAAATAATGAGTGTAGTAAGCATAAAGATAACAGAGACGGAATAGTTAAACTTGGAGCAGAGATAAGTAAAAATGAATAAATGAATAAATAAAACCCAATAGGTCTGATAAAATTTTAGGTAGACTGAGAAAAAAAGAAAAGATTAAATAAGTGAGAGGAATAAATATAAAAAGTCAAAAATAAAAAGTGAGCAATGTACAAACAGCCCTGTGAATAAACAATGCTATTTGCAAACAACCCTGTGCCATCATCGTAAACATTCCTATTCTTGAGTTCTTTGCTACAAAACAAATGAGAGTAAAGACATTATCAATCATATGATAAGTTAAAATGATTCAAAGAGAATGCTCTTTTATAGACAAAATTATTATTTGCATTTTGATTGTTTCTAAATGTTTTATTGTTCATTGGGAGTATATATGTATATGTATATATAAACATTCCATACTTCAAGCATGTCAAGCAGAATTATACAATTGCTACAACAACCAGTTTCCAAACCTTCTTTCTAGACTCCTTAAACTCATGTCCCATTTTCTCCTCCCTCGACTTTTGTACCCCGCCCCCCCCCACACACATACACACTACACCCACACCAGTGAAAATCTTTGTTCTGTTTACTGTCCCACTCGGTTCATCCATCCTGGGTTTCATCTACTGAAACACATTAGACAACATAAATGGAGTGGACCATTTCTGTTGTTGGCAGTGGTTGCCAATGTGTCAGTTCCAACTCGTGGTTACTTTATGTGTAACACAGCTGTTGTCTGCTTCTGCAATGTCTTCATAACCTTTCCATGCTGACTTCATTGTTTCTTCTACTATATCAATGCTTCTAATTTAGGTCTCGCTTTCTTTGATTTTAAAAAATATGCTAATTTATCAAAGTATTTTACTTTATCAAAGATTATGTTCTTTTCAATGTGTTCAAAGGAATCCAGCTGAAAACTCATGATACTCATTTCTAGTGAATATACTTATGGTCCTTTATATTTTTATTCTTTGAAAGTATACAGCATGCAATCCTGCAAATCATTGATTCTTCTTTCAGTCTTTTTTCATGCAGATTTTTACATGGCTGGGAGGTTGCTGAACATGCTAAACTGGGTCAGGCACAGCTAAGTGATAAAATGTGGCAACTCTTTCTTTCTAACATTTCAAAGGGATCTTTTGCAGTAGATCTCTCCAACAGACTACATTGTTTCATCTCTTCACTACTAGTTCTATGGGTGCAATTTGAATTTCTTTTTCATACATCAATCTGGTCGTGTGGATTTTTCTTCCATATTCAGGTGTAATTAACAACTCTTGCTTTTCACTCTCATCAATGAATGAGACAAGTACTTTAATTTTCAGTAAGGTTATATTATCTGCATATTGCAAGTTGTTAATGAATTGTCCTCTAATCTCGATGCCATGTTATATTTGATACAGTCATTTCCCAGATGATGTTGTGCAAAAAAAAAATGCAAGGGATAACAATGAGTTGAGTCGACCTAGTAGTGATCATAAAGGAAGCGTTTATGGGAGCAGAAAGGCTTGTCTTTCTCCAGAAGAGCAAGCAGCTGGTAATTTCAAACTACTGGCCAGTGGTTGGCAGCTGGCCACAGAACCACAACCAGGGCTCTAGCATATTAAACAAGTAAGGGAAAAGGATGCAGTCCTGACACATCGTTCCTGAATTTTACCCTGCAGCATCATCTTGATTTGTTCCAGATATTATCTCTTTATACATCTATAGGTTCTGCATGAGCATAAGTGAGTGCTCTAAAATCCTTATTCTTCATAGTGTTATCCATAATTTGCTATGATCTACATAGTCATATGTCTAAATGTAGTTAATAAAACAGAAGCAAACCAATTGATGCTATTATTTGCTTTCAGCCACATCAGTACTGGTCCTCTTCATTTCACAAGCCTTTCCAAAGTTAACTTGAATTTCTGGCAATTAACTGTGGTGTATAATGATAGTTATTTTTAAATTATTCTCAATAACATTTTGCTAGCATGTGGTATTAGTTATTTTTTAATTAGTTTGTAAATTTCATTTCATGACATTTCTCTGAAATGGACAAAATCCAGTTGGTTGAGTAATGAGCTTCCTTGAAAATTCCTTGACATCTATTTGTAAATGATTCCAGTATTGATGTGTTTGATGAAGCATCTCTATTGGTGTTCTATCAATTTCTGCAGCCTTGTTTCCCGCCCCCCCACCCAATGTTCTTAGTGCAGCTTAAATTTGTTCCTTTAGTAACATTGCTTCCTCTTAATGTGCTACTTCCAGAAATGGTTGAATATTGATCAACTCTATTTTGAAGAGTGGTTCTGTATACACCTTCATATTCTTTTAGTATTTTTAGTATCATTCAATATTTTCCAAATAACTTGTCAGTAATAAATACAGAAAAATATATTTTCCCTTAGGTTTATTTTTATCTTGAAGAACTCTGATCAAATACTCCCTTCCTTAATGTTTTGATACATCTTTGAAATACATTACTTATCTGTTTTACTTCATAATTTCTTTCATTTACTTTAGTTATTCTGCTAATAGGAGAGATTTTCCCTCTGAAAAAAAAAGAGCATATTATGCTGCTGTGTTATTTCATCATTTCATGTCTACTTGAAGATAAGTGAAAGTATAGGGATGGAGTCTAGCCTGTCAATCAGGTCACAGCCTGATGGTGCCTCCTTGTGGTGTGGCCTCTTCAGAAAGAGGATGCTGGGAACCTTTCCCTCTTTCTCTACCTTCACTTTCCAACTGGAAGCCCACTTTAAGACCTACCGAGCTCTGGAATCCTCAAGATTTTGCACCCATGAACCATGATCTTCTTGCATTCGGCACCATTGCTGGTGACGATGTGAGTCTCCAGAGGGACTTGTGCACGAGTGGCAGACTTGTGGATTTGGGTTGCAGTGGACTGGAGTGTTTTCATGATGTGTGTTTACTTAGTGATATAAAACTCTTTCATGCACATGTGTGAGTGTATCTGGAATTGTTTTTCTAACTCACCTGGCCTAACATGGTTATATAATGTTCTTTTCCTATCCATAAGGCAGCCACTGCCTATTTTCCCCAGAAGTGGATAATCCCACGCTTATTCTTCGTCTGCCTTCATTTGAAGATCCGTTGAAACCAGTACAGGATGGGTGGCATTGTTGGTATTTGAAGTAGTAGTGATGCAGCTCCCAGAATGATCACAACACAGAAGTCAGTGCAGAGCAACAAACCAACAGAGGCCATTGGCTAACTCGGGTGCAGAGCATCTAGCTCAGATTGAAGCTGAAGAATATTAAAACAAGTCCATGGGTACCAAACATAACTTCAAGTATATTTCATCTGTATATAGAGAACATCTCAAGAACAGATTGCTATATTGTCCACCACCAACCGAAGAGTTAAGTAATTATAAGATGACATCCAGAAAAGCATGCATTAAAGAAGCACAGGTCATTAAAAAGATGAAAGAAAGAAAGGAAAGACTTCTCTGTTGGGCATAAGGGCACTCTGAGTTGGCACCTGAGCCAACAATATCCTCCTCTCAGGAAAACAATGCATCAAAGTTCTAACTGTCGCCAGCAAATCTGGTCCATGCATGCACAATACACTATCCATGCCAATCAGAAAAAAGGGAAATGAAGGAATCCAAATATATGCATAAAGTCCCTCTGGAATAGATGAGGTTAGCTCCACAGAAGACAGGAAGACTTTAGGGGAAAGGACTAAAAGTATGGACCCATAACCTTATAACTTTCCAAGCACATGAAACATGTTGAGATAGACTAGAACCCAATAGTCATGGAAATAAATTCTCAGAGAGAGCTGCTAACTTTGGGCTGAACAAACTACTTCTAGTAGAGCTTACAATGAGATAATAAAGAAAATCCCATGAAAAGCAGAAAACTCTAAATTTCAAAATATCACAATAGAATATTAAAATATGTCCTATTCAACAACAAAAATATAAACAAACCATACATAATCACTCACTAGAGAGTAATTCTATGGAGACTAGGAAACTTTATTCTATGGAGACTAGAAATATAGAAAAAAATAGAAGATTCTCAGAAAGCAGTGTTTACCTCAAGTTAAGCACACACAGAAACAAACTGACATCAGAAAACAAAAATAGGACATAAAATGAGGAACTCAATAAGGAGATTGGAAATGTTTGTGAGTGTGTGTGTGTGTGAGAAAGAGAGAGAGAGAGAGAGAGAGGCTACAGTGTGAGACAATTTGTTTAGAAAATGCAAGAGAGAAACAAATGCATCATGAACCACAAGAGAGAGAGTAACTGTACCTCAAAAGACACAAGAGAAAATATTAAGGAAAAGTGAGCAAATCAAATGGAAATATGAATTCAATGAAAAATTATAGCATTAGAATTCTTGGAATTTTAAAGCACCATGAGACTAAGAAATATATAGAAATAACTTTCCAAGAGTTGAGGAATTAACATATTTTTTATTCTAGATGATACATTTAAAAGAGCAGCAAATAAATTGAAGACATAAATAAAACCATAAGCAAATCTAATCTAATGAGCATGTATCGTATGCTTCAGCCATTGACAGAATAATACACATTATTCTGCAATATATATGGATCCTTCTCCAGGGTAGAAAATATTATAAGCCACAACACAAGTCTCATAAAATTTAAGAATATTGAAATCATGCAGAGCATTTTCTGTGAACATTACAATATGAAACTAGAAATCAACAACAGAAAGAATAAAAAATAGTAATTACATGGAAACTAACAGACTAATAAAAATATTGTATCAAAGTAGAAATCAAAATTGATATTAGAAATAACAGTCAAAAAATGAAAACAGGATTTCAAACTTTTGGGATACAACAAAAGTGATTTTTCAAAGGAAAATTTATAGAGACACCTAAATTAAAAAGAGACACCTAACTAAATCAAAATAATTTAACAACCTGGACGAATTGGAAAAAAGTACAAAAAAAGTCCAATGTTATCAGAAAACAAACAACGAAATCAGTAGCTCAACCCAACAAGTCAAAAATAATATGAAAGGAAGAACTTCTTGCTGAATGACTCGTGCTGGCAGAGATAAGGAAGGTTGTCCCCAAAGTTATGGGTTCTGAAGTCATTGGACTTCATGCAGATCCAAGGCAGCCTAGTAATTGACAACTTAGGTTTATCATACATCTGACATCTATTTTCATAATCCTCATTATGGTCGACAGTAGGCCCTATAGATTATATGTTTTCTTTGTTTTGTTTTGTTTTGCGTTAGTGAATGATTGTGAAAAGGCTAGTATGTTGCAAAATCACAAGGCATAAAATCTTGGGTATCTTTCTTACTTAAAGAAGACAAAAATTCCATATTAAGTGGTGAACCAGCTAGAGAATTAAATCCAGGAACCCTTCTAAATCAACCACAGATCAACCTTCCCACTGATACATAATTCACATGCAAGTACCATTTGAGTATTCCCACATACACTAGTTGTTATAACTTTCAGGTAATCTGTGCTGATAAAATGGAATCTAAACTTAGGTTGATTGCCTACCATTTGTCTTTTTAGGAGCATAGACACTTGTACTAAGAATGCTTTGTTGGACTCACAATTCATAGTAAGTGCTGGTAATCTAACACAATGTTAGGTTTGTCACAAGAATTCTCATTCTGTTAGGGAAATCTCTGATCTTTTTGAAGCCCTGAATTGAACTATCATTTAATTCTGTCTCCCACTTTAGCAAGCTTTTACCTTGAGCAACTAAGGTTAAATTATGGACCCCTTCATCAATAACCCATTGCCTTGACTCCTCTAGTACCAAGTACTTTTGATAAAATGATTACTTATGTGATGCTCAGTTACTTTAAAAAATCCTGTTTGTCTTAAGGTGAAAATAGATATTTTGTAAGAATAAAACTTGGGATTTATAAAGGTGTTTAGCATAAAAAATCTTATGTCAAGCTGGTTGGACAGCAGTCTCTGTCATCCTCAACTCATCGTGATAGGGATGAGTGCTGAAATTGGATCACAGATTTGCAGTTGTGGAGAATATCTGTTTGCAACAATGTCTTCCCAGAGACTTTGTAGGTACATTCACATGGTCCCTCCCCTCTGGTTCCTCTGGATGAGTTTCCAGCATCTCTTATTGGTCCCTCTCATGTATGGGACATCCAATTATAACAGTTTAATTGACCCAACTTCTACTGAAATCATATGGGCAATCTCTTCTTTAGAGTTGTGGCAAACAAATGCAAAATTTACTTTGGGAACTCTGGGATTGCTGTTAGATAGTCTTAGTAAAGATACCAGTAAATACGGATGCCTGATGTCAATCCCATGTTGTCAAACAAGATTTAGGAGAACCCTTAGTCAATATGCAGGCTGGGGATGATCATTTTTGAGAGGTTCTAATACTTATTGTGATAGAGTTGTATTAGAATGGTTTTTGTCAGTTTTATTAATCACCATGGGAAAAACAGAACATGAAGTAACAAAGGGGCTGGGAATTCAACTGCAAAATTTCCACTCTTTGGACAAGGTGTCATGATACAAAAGAATGGATTTGGGCTTTTTATTACTATATTATTATAGAGCCTGTATGGTCATCACACTTCTTGCTGCAAATGGGTAAATGCCAGTAATACCAGGCAAATGGAACAAGGCATATACAGAATTAGACAACAGGCCACATGGTTACACATGATAATACCCTTACAGATATCTTTACAGACACCCTCACAGTTGGCAGGGGATACCTAGTGCCATATTGGTTATGCATTGGGCTGCAGTCAGCAAGGTGAGTCGTTCTGCCCCACCAATCTCCCTGTGGGAGAAAGATGCTGCTTTCTGCTCCCGAAAACAGGTATCATCTCAGAGAAACTCATAGGAATAGGTCTGCACTCTGCCATGTTCACTGGAGCCAGCAGTGAGTTTTACAGATACCAGACTTATTTGGGTTGCTACCATATTAAAAGGAGAGGAAAATGTTAATTTGCAGTAGGTCCATAGTATGCATAATTAAACTTTTCTTCCACTGCTGCCTCACACAGACAAAACTTAAACTCAATTTTGACTCATAGTGACCCCCTGTGAGTTTCAGAAACTGCAACTGTCTATGGGGATAGAAACCCCTAAGTTGCTCACCATGGGGACCGTAGCCAAACATGTCCCCACTACACCACCACCCGGAATCCTCCCTTCCTTGCAGTAGAAAGAAAAGAATGGCTTGGACCAAGGTGATGCACATCAACTCTCATCAACATTTACATTGCAATTGCTAGCATCCAAGACCAGATGAAGAAGCAGGTGGTGTCCAGTTGAAAACCAGCACCATGAACTTGAAAAGTCTGTCATTGCTGTCATTGTGGAGCCTTGCAATCCCAGGTCAATCATCAATGTACTGGAGTCAGCCTCTAATGAAATGCTGTTCCCGTCCTGTGACTTGAAATAGTCCAAAGCATTCATAAATATCCTACACACATATTTCTCACTACTACACTATAAACGTAACCAGGATATATTCTTGAGAACAGTGAGAAATAGTATGCTTACAGAAAAAGGTAAGGTATATGTGTAAGTGATGGCAGACAATAAACAAATAAATAAATAAAAATTAGGAGAGTTGGCCTAAAGCTTTCCTTCTCAAAATTATATATATATATATATATGTTTACTTTTCCCTTTAATTATGACTTCTTATTTCAACAAACTCATTTGATTATTAGTACACAAAACCTACATAGATCTTTGAAGAAAAAAAAAGATGATATATGCAACTAGCCTCTGATTGTTCTTAGAGAGACATCACCTTTATGGAGTTTCAGTGCATTACTCAACCCCTCTTTTCTTGGCTCTCTGTGAAAATTCCCTCCTGGGCCAAGAGTTAATGTGACTTTTGCAGAATTTTCTGAAGCACAGACCCAGTTGATCCTGAGGAAATATTGCCTATGAAGCAGAAGCTGGTGGCAGAAGGACTAGTCTCTTGAACCTCACCCTTTACACCATGAATTAAGACCAAAGACCACAAACAGGTCTAAACTGTGAATTACTTAACAGTGTCATATCCAGAAAACCAGTCTTGAATTAAGCAGCTACAAAAGGAGAGAACATTTTCCCCATTCCATAAGAAATTACAGGTTCATAATCTCTAAGGGGTAATGAGGTCAGACAGAGAATCAAAAGTAGAAACAACTAGATCACAGACAGAGATGAGAGTGATTCTGTTGTATAAGTGCCTGTTATGAGAGCTCAGAGAAACTCATAGAGTCAGCCATTTTCTCTTCTAATTAAACTTCTAAGCTATTTTTTCACAGATATTGCCTCAACAACTGAGACCTGGCACCATCCTGCAGACAACATTCCCCAGAATTCATTGCACCTGATATCCTATAGTGGAAACAGAGCCTGTTGAACCAAAATTCTAGGAATCCTTCATGCCCCCTTGAGCCTTGAAATACCCATAGCATTTTGTAAGATGAGTCCTTTTTGCTCTTTGACACTACTTAGCTTTCAAGTTGTGACTTCATTACTTTCATAAAATTCACCAATGTTGCCCCTGTTTTTACCAGAATAATTCTTTCTTTTAGTAAAAAGAGAGGAATTTAATTTCAGTAACACTAACTACTCCCTGAGTTTACCATGTTTATTTCTCCTTCTTTTATACCTCTTGTGAATTTTGCCCTTGATCATATAAATGTTTCTGTTTTGATATCAAATGGCAGTAAGAGGTATGGTTATCACTAGTATTAATACCAACCTCAGAGACCAATTTATTGTTTGGCTAAAAATTGAGTCATGGGAGTGTATTCTTGGAAATGTTAGTGCATGGATTTTTTTCTCCCCTTTACTCTTCTTTACGTCAAATGGAGAGAGGCCAAAAATAGTGTCTCAGATAACTTCTCATGAACTTTTAAAACTCTAATTACTATTTAACAAAGTAGAATGTAGCACAGTGTCTTTGTGGACTTTATTATGCCAGCTATCTTTCTGTCCCTGGAGCAGAGTTTCTTTATTTTAAAAATTAAAATGGTGATATCTATTTATAAAGGCTTTGTCTGAAAGAACATTGGAAACTTTTGTTTATATGCAGGCAAGCACTGCACAATCATACATTTTTCTTGCAGTGGAAAGGTAAATGGAATTTTTAAAATGTGCTTGATTTCTATTATATCACAGCAAGCCACACCAAAAATATTGTAAAACTTTAACAGAAGATAAATTCCACCTCCTCCAAAAATGAAATATGTAATCTCTGTGTGCAAAAATATGTGTGTAATGTTATTTCTCAGTAACCCAAGCGTCTGTCTATTGACTTCTGAAGTAAAGGAGTTGAGAAGAAGTCTCAGGACTGCAAATTGTTTCCCATATTAAGGCCAATAGCATGTGTCAGAATATCGTGTAAGGAATCAGTCACTGGATGAGGACAATGCTCTCTGTGTAGGCACTTCCCCAAGCTCTTAACTAAGCTTGTGGAGGGAGCTGCTTGGAACCTTGGTGGTGCAGTGGACATGAACTTGGCTGCAGTTGGAAACCTCCAGCCCCTCCCTCAAGAGTCACGGAGGCCATTGTACCTGTCCTTTATGGTCACTAGGATTCAGTATTGACTCGAGGATTTTGAGGGATTTTTTGATTGCTGTTGCTTTTGTTTGCTTGTTTTAATGGAACTAATCAGATGCTTCAAAGAACAAATCACAATGTAAGTTCAATCTGTTAAAGAAAAAACTGTTTAATTCTATTTTGTAATGACACAAAAGGATCCAAAGAAACAGAAACAAACCTTTGATTTGTGCCTTGATTCTTAGGAATTTTTACTTCATTACTAATATGAAATAGCAGGAATATTAGCATCACACATTATGACACAATATGAAAAGAGCAGAAAATGCACAGCTTTTAACTTGCTAACAGTCCAGAATCCCTGGTAAGGGAAAGGTAGTAGCTGTCCAAGGTTGTTACTCTCTTTGTGTTACTTGTTACTGGCAGTGAGAACAAGTACCAGTCAACCAGCTGAGCATTCTGGTGAAAAGAGGACCTCACTATGCAAGACCTTATCAATGAGATTTTAATTTTCTCTAATATACCCCTAAGAATGCAGAGCCAACTGTGGCATGATGTAGTTGGGCAATTCAGAGCAGGAGTTTGCTTGTACTGTCAAACCACATCAAATCACCTTGCTTCTTTAACCAGGGAGACCCTGGCATGCACTCAGGAGGTGCTAGGTCAAAAGCGTACCTCAGTCATCTCAGCTAGTAAGTCACACAGGACTTCAAGGATCTGACATGACTGCCTGGTTTACCACATATGTTGTCTTTATTTTTTATGACTCAAGCAGCTACATTGGCACATGACTTTGCACGGCAACATGCTGTGCACATCTAGTTTATTTATGCAGTTGTTCATATATACAACTTTGGCTTGGAGGACACCAAGTCAAAACTTTCTCCAACTGATACTTCCTTTTTATATAGCTCCATTACCTACTCTGCACTGCTGTTAGAGGCAACATGGTTAAATTCAGGGGACAGATATGAACTCTAAAAATATAGCCTGCTCTGAAAATTGCTAGATTTAGAATAAATGGCAGAGAAAGGGTGTCAACTAGATCCACTGGGAAAAGTTTCTATCATGAAATCCTGCCCCTTTATTTAAAAGATAGGGGGTTGTCATTATCTTGAACTCAACACCACTCACATTTTTGTCTTAGTGCATCAACACGATATTATTCTTGGAGGTGGAGTCATTTGGCAGTAGATGAAAATTATCCATGCATGTGTCAAATATCTTGAAGTCTCTGGGAGTGAGGAAGGAAGAGATATATTAAATTCAAGACAAATATAGAAACTTGGCAATAAAACATCTTGAGTTGAAAATCACCTTCATAAGCCAGCAAAACTCAAATTTGGGATGTCTGGAATACTGAAAATATGACAATGAAAATACAGCATTGCTTATTGAAGATAAACTTCAGCTTCACCTACATTCTAGGCCTCCTGCAATCAACCCTCTTTCTCTTGGCCAACTTAAATGACCGTGAAAGTATGGTCAGTAGAATATGCTGTGGGTGAGATACTCCAATTTTCAGGAAGCCCCCCAAAATCAACATGCCTGCTTCTCCAGCACTCTATCCTTGTTGTGCAGCTGCAATGGCAAGGTCTCTTGGGAAAGAGCAACCCATTGAGGCTGCTGAGATCAAATACACACTTGGTGCTTTAGCAGAGTCTGCATTAGAGTCTGGGTGTCAACCTCTTTGCACTGCACAAAGACAGCTTGATAATAACAAATTGCCTTGTCAACACAGAGATACTTAGTTATTAATGGAAATAATAACAGATGATATCTGCTTTATACACTATAATCAAAAGGAAGATTAAAGGGATGTAATATTATCAACGGCTAACAGCAAAGATATGTTAATGACATAAAAACTACTTTCATCTCCCCTTTCCAAATTCACCAGTGGGATAATTATTAATAATAAATATTGTCATTTGAGTTTGAACAATAATCTTAGTATCAAAAGTCCAGTGTTGTTGCATTTTTAGTAACTAGATAAAATTGTTTTCAGTGTTAAAAACAAAAACACTAAATTGAATTCTGCTGATGTTATAGAAATGCATTTAACTGATCTCAGCTGGTTTAGAATTCCATTGCCTTTTGTTAATGACTTCAGACTTGAGACCACAGAGTCATCTCAAAATTTGTTTTCTTAATAATTGAGTCAAGATACAGTATCTGATAAACCTTGTTCTGACTTGTCATTTCCTTTCACCATCAAATTCACATGTAATATTTATCCAATATTTCTTGACATTAAATGCATCCTTTGTTTCCCCTGGTAGTATAGTGGGTTACTCATTGAACTGCTAACTATATGGTCATCAGTTTGAAACCATCGGCCACTCTGCTGGAGAAAGCCCAGGTTAACTACTCTCTAAAGAGTTACATTTGGGGAACCTGACAATGGGCATTTGATTCTGTTTAAGAGTGGCTAAAAGTCAGAATCAACGTGATGGCAGTGAGCTTGCTTTTTATTTCTTTGAAGATTCTATAAATGGTAAGACATGCCAAAACCGTTAGAAGAAAGTAGACAGATTTTTAAAATCTTTTTCCCTCTCACCCCACCTACTTTCATTGAGTCCATTCCAATGAAGAGCAACTCTGTATGACAAGGTAGACCAACCCATTGAGTTTATAAGGTTGTAGGCCATGTGGGACCAAACTGATTCATCTTTCTCCCAAGGAGTGGCTGGAGGAAGCAAATTGCTGACCAATATGTAATCCACTTAACCAGCAGACCTCCTTTGTCCCTGCTATAGAATAAAGAATGGGCAAAAGAGATTATTTAATTTTTACAGAGACTTGAAATTTATGAAATTTGTATCTTCATGTAATAGCTATCTGATGTTCATGTAGTTATGTTTTTACTAAATATATTTAATAACATTGGCTTCATACACATGAGGGCAACAATCCCTAACATAGATTAAAAGGCAAAACAGAATCTTCTTCAGGAACCATTCACTCTTTCTATATCCTTGCTAACCCCTACCATTCAGTGATGAAAGAAACCAAAGCCCAGGTAAGTGAGGGTCAACAGTCATGGCTTTTAGCCTCTGGAGACATAATTTGTCCATTTTATGAATTTGTAAAGATCTATACATTTCATTAATCTTAAAAACTTTAACTCTTGTATTTAAGCATACCAATTCTCATGCTTTCTTCATCCTACTGTAAGGATGCATTAAAGTGTTTTGCCTTATAAACTCCAAATTTTGCTACATAATTATAAACTTATGATGAAATATTGTATACCACCCATGAAAATAACGTTTTAAATGTATTTCTATGTGTTAAGCCTTCTTTTTGCATTTATGATTTTATGTTTCAATGTCTTTTAAATGTTTCTTTTAAATTTTGATAAAAATGGGGCTGACAGTGTCTTCAGAAGAAAATCAGAAATATTTATGGAAGATCTTAAGCAAACATATTATAGATGAAGGACAATTTAACTAGAGGAAAGAAATCTCAGAAGAAAAGAAAAATCGATAGCTACAGAGAGGTCAAAGTTCTGGTTGGCATTCCACAGATGCTCCAAGAGCTCTGCGGGTGGTATTGGGTTGCAGGAATGATATCTGGGTGAGACAAAGGTAAATTACAAAAAATTACAAAGATGATGCTGTATAAAAGAGTTAAGTCCCTTCACACACCTTTGCTCATCCTTTCCCTTCAATCTCAGGCCATTCACAGAAACAAGTGCTTACCAGGTAAACAGGGTCTTCAAAAACTTAATAAAAAACAAGGAATTCTCTAACAATTTTTTTAGGAAAAAAGAAAGGCCTTATTTAAAGAGATACTGGTCATTTCTCTGCTTCTGGACATCAATCAAGAGTTGGTTCTGGTTAAGGGTAGCTTGTGTCCTTCCTCTTTTCTCCACGAACTCCTCCTCCCTCTCACCTCTATCTCAAAACTGGGACTGTGGAGAAACTTTGTTTCCCAAAACTTGTTCTGGGGCGAGGACTCTAGGGAGGTGATGTACAGACTAGCCCTGAGCAGTTAGCAGTGAACAGAACCTTCTCAGGATGGAGACTTTTCACCGGGAGCCAGGCACCAAGATGTTACTAAGACCCATGAATGCATTGTCAACAGGACCACCTGCATCTACCCTGAAGCTTTTGGATTCATCAGGACTGGTATTGAGGTGCTGGAATTTCATCTGAGGCTGGTTTGGGGAGCAACATCGGGGGCCGGGACTTGTTGCTGGAACAGGGCCTGTATGCCTACATTCCATCCGGCAAATAATAAGCTCAAGGTTCACATCTTCACAAACACCTCATCTCACCCCAAACACACATCCTTCTGCAGAGTACAAACTTTTCAGTTTCTGTAACAATTTTGACATGAACTTTTTGAAGCCATTGACTTTCTTCCTGCTGATAACCACCCCATGAGAAGGAAATACTACCAAATCCTGCACCACCCTCACAACTGTTGCTGCCCATTGGTTTAGTCACTGGGTCAAGCTATCTTCTCGTGGGGCTTCCTCTTTTTCACAGATATTCCACTTAACCATGTATGATGTCTGTCTACAGAAATTGATCTCTCCTGATAATATGTTCAAAGTAGATGAGGTGAAGTGTCACCAGCCTCATTGTACTGGGAGGGCTGGTAGTACTTCTATAAGAATTTGCATGATATTTTCAATATTGTATGCCAACACTATAATTCAAAATCACTAATCCTGCCACAATCATCCTTATTCATTGTGCAAATTTCACATGCATAAAAGTTGATCGAAAATATCATGGTTTGAATCAGACACATCTTGCTCTTCAAAGTGATATTCTCACTTTCCTGTCCTTAAAAGGAATTTTGGGCTGTTGATTTAACGAAGTAAAGGCAATACTTTATTAGATTTCTTGACTGTTGATTTTCTGACAATTCATTGTGGATATAAGCAAGATAAATTCCTCAACAACTTCTGTATTTTCTCCATTTACCATGATGTTGTCTACTGGTCCAATTCTGAGGATTTGGGCTTTCTTTACACTGACCTGCAATCCACACTGAAGGCTTTCAGTCCTGGATTTTCACCAGCAAGTTGTTTTGAGTCCACTTCAGTTTCATCAAGCAAGGTTGTGTCATTCAAATATCACACATTGTTAAGAAGATTTCCTCCAATCCTAATATCAAGGTTCTTCTTGATATAGTCCAGATTCTTGGATTACTTACTCAGCATACAAATTGAACAAACATGGTGAAAACATATAGCACATACCCTTCCTGATTTAAAATCAATAACATCCCACTGTGCTGTTTCAATGTCTGCCTTTTTGTCCAAGTACAGTTTCCACATGGCCATAATAAAGAATTCTGGAACTTCCATTTGTCTCAACACTAATCCATTTTTCTAATCCATACAATAGAATGAATTTACACAGTCAGTAAAACATAGACAACATATCCTCTGGTAATCTCTTTCTGGTAGTGTCTGCTTTGGGCAAGATCCAATTGACATCATTAATACTATCCCTCATATTAGATCCTTTTTTGAATCTGATAGGAATTTCTAGTAGTTCCCTACTGATGTATTGTTGCATCCATTTTTAATTTATATTTAACAATATTTTACTTGATTGCAATGCTAATGATATTGTTTGATAATTTCTAAAGTTTGTTGGGTCACTTTTCTCTGGAATGAACACAGATAAAGATCTCTTATCCTTAGTGGTTTTGGTATCTGCTCTCTAAAATTTTTGGCATAGGACAGTGCTTCCCGTGCTACCTTACCTTTCTGAAAATTTTCAATTGTTAGGAAACTATTTGAACACCAAATTAAAACCATTTGACTATCAAAATATATAAGTGTAGCAATATATTAAAATAGTTGTAGCAAGTATATGCTTATATGTCTATAGTGGACGTGGTTAAACTATACATGTAGTATCATGTCATCTTATACTAATTTGTTGGTCATATCTAAAATAATTATTCATTCAAAATGTTTTAGAATAATCTGGCAAAATAGTCTCAAACATGTCATAGAATATATCATGAGTAATGGGACAGAATTTCATCGTGTATCTTCTGATGAGATAAATGTAGAAAATCACAATATCTCTCATACTTTTCGAAAAGTATGTAACCTGAATTTAATTATGAGTGATCATAACACATATTATGTGTTACATAGGACATTCTATGAAATAACATGCCTGTCTTCATCAAAAAATGGAAGACAAGCAAAAGACTGCGGATCATTTCCCAAATAAAAATCCAAAGATACCTGGCAACTAAACATTACATAAAATAACACTGACATTTGGTGCCTCAAATGTTAGACTTGTTTCTGGGTATATTTGACCCAGTGATTCCAAAAATGACAGCAGTTTTCCCTTATGAGCTCCAGTCATTTAGATACAGAACATATACCATCTACCACTCTTCCTTCTGCCCATCTAAAAATCAGGATATTTTAAGGCAGTGTCAGCTAGCCTGAGATAGAGGAAATGTATGCTGACTTTATTTAAAATCATTTATGTTGTACTAAATATTTAAGTCTAGTTATAGGTCACATGGAGTCCTTCGCTGCGAAGAAATATTTGAAATGTAAAAGTTACATTAACTTGAAATTTTCCTCAGGTACCCCTTATCCCTTTTAAAGAACTGGATAACAAGCAGTTCCAATTTGCTTTTTTTTTTTTAATTCATTTTATTGGGGACTCATACAGCACTCATCATAATGTATACATACATACATACATACATACGTTGTGTCAGTAGTTACATCTTTTCTGGGATGGGGTGGGGTTCTTTTTTATTTTTTTTCTTTTGATTTGTGAGAAGTAAGCCAGTTTTATAGGGCAAGCAAGCTTAGGCAATTAGCATATCATGATCTTCAAAATTAACAAGTGAATGGCAGCACAGCTGCAAGTCTGGCTTCAGAGGCCAGGGCTGTTTACAGTTACAAAGGCACAAAGGCGACAAACTACAAACCCCAGGCAACAAACTGCAACAGAGTTCAGGCATATTCGGCCTGTAGCCAGGTCAAGCATGTCTGGGCCTGAGGGCTCCTGACAGGTCCCCCTTTTTTATTTTTTCAAGTAATATCCTCCTGGGAACTCCGCCTGTCTTAGGTTGTCAGGACGCACACTCAGTCCTTACCCGTCATCGGTCAATGGCCTTCTAATGTCACCATGGCCTGTCTTAGGTTGGTAAAGAGTGCTCCTGATCTTACCCGTCATTGGCTGTCAAGTTCAGCTCA
>PVJH01025002.1:0-32201 GCA_004026705.1 Nesogale talazaci | reverse complement strand
GGTTCCTATCTGTATCAGTGTACATCTCTGGTCTAGCGAATTTATAAGGTAGAATTGGGATCTTAATAGTGTGCATGGGGGGGGGGGGCGGGGGAGTATTTGAGAACTAGGGGAAAGTTGCAGATGTCATCATTTCTACACTATACCCTGACTGACTTGTCTCTTCCAGGGGACCTTTTGAAGGGGGTGCCGCTTCTCCTACAGCTGGGCTCTCAGTCTCCAATCTGTACCTCCCCCTCATTTATAATCACATAATTTTTAGTTCTTTGATGCCTGATATCTGATCCCTTCAACACCTTGTGGTCCCATAGGCTGGTGTGCTTCTTCCATGTGGGCTTTGTTGCTTCTGAGCTAGATGGCCACTTGTTTATCTTCAAGCCTTTCAGACTCCAGTTATATCTTTTGATAGCCGGTAGGGTTTATGTTGCTTTGTGTTCCTCTTAAATCTGCTGACTACAAATACCAGGGGAAGCTGATTTGGAGCCCATATAGTTTCAGTGTGTTATGGGGTGGGTGGGGGGGAGAGAAAGAAAGAAAAGAAAAACCTAAGCCCTCGAGAAAATAAGAATCCAAACACAATCTACTAAAAATAGCACAGTCATGTGGAACAGTCTAACTCAAGTGCTGTTGGAACAGAATGTATATTCCTCCATCTTACCAACTGCTGGGCAGCTAGAAAAATGACTTGAGATCCATGTCACACTGCCTGCGATATATCCCCAGGTATCTGATTGTCATTACAGTCCTTTGAAGGCCGCTGACTCTGGAGGACACTGGACTATGCGCTGCATTTCCCAGGCACAAAGGCCACTCTTAACGCCAAGTGGAACAACGCTGTGTAAAATAAAGAGATAAATCATAGTCATTTGCGTGCAAGGTAGAGAAGGGATATAGTCACACTTCCTAGGTACAAGGGGTGCTGCTGTGATTCAGTCTCACTCCGGCTTCGAGTCCTCCAAGAGGGCAGACACCACTGAGAAGGAGAATCTCTCAAGTAAGAAGCCAGATAGATTGAAGGTCTCATGGCAGGGAAATTATACCAACAATGCAGGCAAGAGCAGCCAGAGCCCATGCCTCAAATGGGGAGTCTCCTGATCCTACCCTCTATGGTGCCATGGCAAAAATATCACCTTCAAAGTTCTCCAGGAGTACAAAAGGGCTTGACATTGGCTGAGCACTTGACTGACAGCACAAAGATTGGCAGTTCGAACCCACCAGCTGCTCCACAGAAAAGGTGTTGCCATCTGTTTCCATAAAGACATTAACCTGGGGAACCTGACAGGCAATTTCACGATGCCCTGTCAAGTCACTATGAATCAACTTGTTAGCAATGGGCTTGACATTGAACTGATGAGGCACTGATCAAAGTATTTCGTTTCTTATCATGTTTCTCCCATCCACCCACCCCCACCTTTTTTGGGTAACCTCTAAGAAATAAGACAAATAATTTCTAGCTTGGAGAAATCAGAATATGTAGGTAAATAAAACTATCAGTAGTATCTTCACTGAGATACAAAAACTGTCTTGCAATTTTTTTTAAATCTATAGACTTAAGTTGGGGCCCAGGGGGCCTAAAATACTCCTTGGGCTGTAATACGCACATCCAGGAGTTTGAAAGCATCAACAACTGTGAGAGGAGAAAGGTTGAACTTTCTATTCCCATAAACAGATACAGTCTTGAAAATTCACAGGGGCAGTTCTACTCTGCCTGTGGCAGTCATGTACTCCTATGTCAATTTCATGATTGGGAGTCTAGGGGTGGAGTCTAGCCTGACAATCTGGAGATAGCCAATGAGACCTTTGTGTGGGCATGGTTTTCTCCTGAGAATTCTGGGAAGTCTGGAAAGTCTCGCAGTATTTCCCAATTGGAGAAGAGAGATTTGTTTGACTCACTCTTTTGGATTCGAACTACTGATCGATCCTGATTCCCAGAGAATGGAAGAGCCGGAGGAGAAACCACATGGGCTTACCCTGATGGAACCAAACCTCTGGTACCCGAGAAGCCACGTGGAGACTCCTGCCAGTGCTGAGATGCTTGGGAGGCCACGAGGAGACCCCTGCCAGCACTGAGATACTTCTAATGCCTCTGGACACACAAGGCTCTGCACCCACTGGCCTGTGATTGTCCTGGTGTCATTGCACATGCTTCTCAAGTCAGAAGGAGACTTTCTAAACTGGTATCTGACATAGGGCTAATGTCAGACTTATGACCTTGGACTGGACTGGGTTGAAATGCTTTCTCAATGTTCCATTCCTCTTGTATATAAACCTTTCCCTTATACCCATATGTGTGTTTATGAAATTGTTTCTCTAGTCAAATGGGCTAACACACTGTCTTTTAGCGTCTCTGTGAGTCTACCCACTCAATGGCAGTGAGTTTGAGGTATATATAGATATATATTCAATTATATACCAAACTGCATATGCAAGAGAGAGGACAAAATAAAATTTACATATGAGACTCTTTTTATTGTGTGTGTGGCATCACTGCCCTGGTAGGAGTAGGAGGCCCATTCTTGCTCCTGGAGAGCTGCTGCTGAATTTGAACCACAAGCCAGTGGGCGGCAGTCCCACACTCAACCACTACGCCATAGGGGCTCAGCCTCATGTGAGACTCTTGTGAAAAGCATCGTCAAGAACAAATTCAGGGAGATATTATGGCATGGGAAGATGGTTTGAGTCAGGGTCCTAAGAAGTTTCGTTAGGTGGAAGAGGAACCTGCAAAGAATATAAAAAAGATCGAGGTGAGAGGGCCATCAGGAAAGGAGCCGGGGAAAAGGTGGTTTCCGTAAGGTCAGCTGTCATGAGGATTTTTGACTGTGTGAATTTGGCCACCACGGAGGTCACTGGAGACTTTTCTGAGCGGTTCCATGGCAACGGAGGAGATGAGGAAGCCCTGCGGCCAGGTTTGAGGGTGAAGGGAGGAGAGCGTTGGGTCACACGTGGGGCTTCTGAATGAAACTCACTGCCATCGGGTCAATTCCAATTTTATAATGAGCCGCTATGAATGATGAGTGTGGAGTTAGAGAATTTTTCCAAGGGACAAACTTGAGCCTGTGTGTGCCACACGAGGAACCAACGATGGCTTCGTCCCCCACTACTATTTTTTTCTTTTTTTCGTGTCACAAAGGATAAAAAGAACCATGAGAGTAGTTTTTAAAAAGCTCGACGAGAAAATGTGAAATGGTGACCGCGTGGTAAGCGTTTACTAGCTGCAGGCACTACAAGTATTGGCTCTTTATGGACACCTCCCTCTGCCCCACAAATAACTGCAGCAAAAACCAGTTGTCAACCACTGATTCCAACTCGCCGCGGGCCTGTGTCAGAATAGCATGTGTCCCCTAGAGTCTCAACGGCTAGTTTCAGGGGGCGGGACGGGGGGGGGGCGGCGTCTAGAACTTCCCATCGTGAAGTTAGCGGCGGAGGTTGGTTTGCACCATCCTTCTCTTTCCGTAGAGGCAGGTTTCCCTTGAAATAATTTCCTCAAGATTGCGAGGTCTTTGTTTAATTCAAAGTTCTTCGTTTAGAAGTCCTCTCTGTTCAACTCTCTCAACGCACAGTGATGCTGATCGTGATGAACTCACGAGCAAGTCCTACCCGTGATTTCTAAAGCTATTCCAAGCTCTTCTTGGGTGACCTGCTTGGAAGCGGTGTCTAGTGGCACTCAAAGCACCGTGTTGGTGACACCTCTGCGTCACATAGAGAAATCGTGGGGCCACAAGGGAAATGGATCATTGCCACCTCCTATTCCATCCCCACAGGTCCATGCCCCAGCCCCACATCGAAAAGGTGATTCACGCAGTCCGGGACGTTAGGAAAGCCCCGAGAGAGAAGGAATCCCCTTCAGCTTTAGCCACAATTCAGGCATGATGTTCTGGCGTCTGGGCAAAGCACGTGATTTCCTTGTGTCCTGTCTGTGAAAAGGCAGTTCCCATGCTGGCCTCTCCCGACACGAAATGAGGCTGTCCCATCTCATGTTAAATGAGAGGAGCTCTTGAGCTATTCGGTGTTCGGGTTCTTCATCAGCAAAGCAGATAGGATGGAGACGTTCTCAGGCCCCACCCCCTTGCCCCTCAGTTCTGGAGTTGCATGGCCGCAGAGAAGAACGGGTGCATGAGGGAGGGGATCGTGGACTTTTTGTGTCTTTTTTTTTTTTAACTCAATCTAGTAATCTCACTGTCTTTTCTGGGAAAAGCCAGCACCAGCAGCATCCCTGAAGCTGACGCCAACTGCCCTTCCAAACTTCCTTTCCCCAGTGGTTTCCTGAAGATTCTAAGAAAAAAGGCTCTCCAGGCTCTCTCAAGCTACTTACAACTCCACCCATCAAAAAAGGATTATTTCCATTTTGTCTGGAGAAAAGAAATAAGGAAACAAAGTGACTGAAATCACAGAGCAGCATCGGACTTCCAACAAAAGAGCGATGTGGAAGCTGGATGAGGGCATAACGGATCCATTTTTAGTCTCACCAAAAAGACCTGGTGATGCAGTGGTTAAAGCTTTAGTCTGCTAAGCAAATGGCCAATGGTTTAAACCCATGAGTTATTCTACAGGAGAAGGGTGTGGCAGTCTGCTTCCACAAAGAGGGTAGCCTTGAAAATGTTGAAGTGTTTTACAGGAACAGGGGGACACCAAATTTAAATGTAACTTATAAAGACTCATTGATTGCATCTTCAACAAGACATAAAAACATCCTCTGGATGAGGAAGACGATCAGTGTGACGCCATCCTGGCATCCAAGGATTCACAAGCACAAGGCTGATCAAATAGGACATGGACCATAAAGGAAATTGCCACCAAAAGGTGACTGGCAGCAGAGCCTTTCATTCCAGTTGCAGGAGTGGGAATGGTTATGAAAGAACCAAGTCAGTGAACACAACTCTCATTTCTAGCCAAGGATCAATTCTCAGATCCAAAAAAATTTCAAAAGTGCCCCTAAATTAAAGTGAACAGATTTTAATTGGGACACCATTGATTGTGGGTTGGGGTGGGGGGGTCCTTGATTAAAAATTTGGTCTATATGGAGCAACAAAAAAGGTTCATAGAACACAAAAATAATATTGCAATATATTCATTTTAATTTTAAAGGGCCGTGGGACATTGTTAAATTGTTAAAAAGCAGGACGTCTACCCTAAGTTTTGCTCCAATAAAAGAGACTTGATCAGAAAAAAAAAAAAAAGCAGGACATCTGGTCACTTTACCCTAAATCAATTTTCAAGATTTAGACCAGTTAGAAACTAATAGCAGTTTCTGGTAGAAGTACATGTCTACATTTCATTCACATAGGTTCCATTTGTTGCATTATTTTGAATGCTCAAATATAAGCTACATGATTCACAAAAAAAGGAGGAAAGGCTTACGCAGTTGGTTCAGGCCTCCCCACAAACCGCCAAGATGATGATGGTGGGGGGGGGGGAGGTATGACACATGACCACAGGCCCTAGTATCTCAATTTCCATCAAAGACAGACACACAGGCAAGTTCTAGAAGGTGAAATTGCCCCTTCTTGGGCAGGCTAAGGAAGCCATAGCAAACACATCCTGTCTAAGGGCAGCCCTTGATGTTGCTGGTCAGTAGAAAGAACTCAGTGGAGGCTGAATCTGGAGGACACTCAGAATGAAAGGAAAGAATGGACAGAAAGCTCCCATTGTACACCACCCTATTATTGTCAGATGCCATCCAATCAGTTTCAATCCCTAACTGTCCTGAACATACGTTGCCCTGTCTCGCCAGCATCCTCACAATGGGCCTTGTGTTTGAGCCCATTGTGCAACCACTGTGCCAATCTCTGTCATCGTTAAAGGTCTTTCCTCCCCCACCCCTACCCCTGATCCTTCTACTTTCCTAAGCTTGGTGTACTTCTCTAGGGACTGGTCTCTCTTGACAATACACCCAAAATCCGTGAGAGGAAGCCTCACCATCCTTCCCTCTAATGAGCATTCTGGCTACACTTTTTCCTAGACAGATTCGTTTGCTCTTTTGGCCAACCTTAGCACTTTGAATATTTCAACTGTACACCATAACCTTCTGCAAACTTAGTGTTTAGAATTTAAGCTCTTGTACACAGGACAGTTCTACTCCTATGAATCAGAACCGACTCCATGAAAATAGGTTTTGTTTGGGATTTTCTTTTTTTCTTTCTTTTTATTTACTCTGTTTGCTTTATGTTCTTTCACAATGTTGCTTATATATATATTTTTTTCAATTCTGTTGACTGTACTAGAGAGAAACAAGCATATACTTTATTTCTAAACACTGGATTCAATAAGTTGGAGTGCTTTTTGAAGTCTATAAGGAAGGGAGTGTATAATGGAGAGAGCTCTCAGAACAACTACCATATTTGAAAGTATAACTTTCCCCTTGAGGCCAGGGGGGATCTTAGTTCTCTATTTGGACCACAACTTCCATACAAAAACTAAAGTAAAGGTCAGAAGCAGAAGAGACTTAAGAACTATAGACCTTAACCACTACCTGTGATTCTCCCACTTTTAGATCCTTGGTATTGTCCCCATTACTATCAGTGTCATGATCATAACTACCAATAAAGTTATTCCCTAAAAATGGTGCATCTGCATGTTAATTGCTATAAACCCAGTGCTTTTGAGTTTCATAGTGAAAACTGTGATCCTCAAAAAGTTTATGGTGGAACCTATTACCCAGATATATACACTTTAAAAAGCTAACCTACTGTCGTGGAGTCATTTCAGACTAATAATAATCCTAAATTGGGTTCTAAGAATGCAAGTGTTTTAAGGAACTGATGTCCTTACCCTGGCCTTCCAAGTAGCAGCTGGCCAGTTTGATCAGTCAACCTGGGGGGTTGCAGGATAGTGCCTAATCTGCAGTGCCACTGGGGCTCCCTTACATTAAAACAAAGTTCCACAGAGCATTGCTGACTCTCATTGTGCATAATAGACCGATATTTTCCACTCTCTGCTGTTTGCTTTAAATGCTGGTTAGAGCCTACTTAACTGATTTCAAGACTCATTTAGTGGGTCATGACCTTCAATTTTAAATACAAAGTCCTAAATTGTGTTGGATCATTCTGATGAATGCTTATTTGCCAATTGACCTACTTCAGGAGGAAAAAAAATGTCTATGTGAGAGGATTGAAATGGAAATTTACTTGTCTTATTGAAAATGCTTACCCCACATCTGGTAGATGCTAATCGCACTAGGAGTGCTTCACAAGCTACCTGCTCTATGGACATGGTCCAGCTGGCAAATCTTTCTTGCTAATGTCTGCAAAGTTTGTTCTGACTCCTGGTGCTCTTATGTGTGTCAAATGGTTGTACTCCATAGCTTGCTATGGCTGATTTTGTGGTAAGTAGATAGCAGACCTTTTCCCCAAAGCATCTCCGGGTGGTCTTGAACTCCCAACCTTTGGATTAGCAGTTGAGTGTTCACACAGTTTGTACTACCAGAGACTTCTCACACAGGCTGATTTGTTGCCAGAAACTGTACTACAGGACTTCCCATCAGAGATAGTGACCCTGAGTGCTTCTGACAGTTTTTAGTCCCTAAATGCTCTTCTGTTTTTGTCATTCTGAAATGCCTTCAACCCTGTCCTCAAGCATTTATCTAACATGCCAGTTATCAACCCCCCTTTCCCCACTCCTGGCCTGTAAATAGTGACTTTTCCTCCAGCTCAATGCCATTGACAGAGGCAACATCTACCGAGGAGGAGGGATAAAGACCTGACTGAGACTTATCAGTACTTAAATCTCATTAAAGTCAAGGGAAGTCAGGGCAAACAGGGTACACACAGCTTGGTGCCTGTAAAGGAGGGGACTTGGGGTAGGGTTGAGTCCAGCATTTGAGAATTGAGTGCTGCTAATTCCTTCAACAAACAGCATTCAGACCAAGAAAATACAGAGGAAGCAACATATTGCTCTGTTGTAAAATAACCTCATACATTAAGGTTTTTAATGGTCTATATATGTTTTTTTAATGAAGGTATTGTCAAGTCCATTTCCAGTCCTGGAGACCCTGTGTATGTCATTTTAGAACTGTACCCCATGGGGCATTATTCAGGATGTCAAGTTTTAGCAGTAAATCACCAAGCTTCATCCCAAATACCTCTGAGGGACTAACTGTTCACTGCTTGCACTCCCTAAGAATGCTAACTGCTTCATTAATGGGTTCCAAATCCAAGGGCTTTACACATGTGGAATTTTTACCAACTGGAAATTGACATTTGCACAGAATGAACCATACCCTCCTAAAAGCCCTTTTCCTGACTTCATAAAATAATTGTTATTTGTATTTATTGGGAGGACATTTCCACTTCCACCACCCAGTGGCATTTCTCTCTATATTAAGCTTAATGAGGGCTGGGGCCTTGTAAGCTACATGAGTAGGTTAATTCTCATGTGTCCTAGATAGTTAAGAGAAAAAGATTTGGAACTTCCACTGCAGGAGGGTGTGCACACAGCCAAACCAGAAGTGGGCGCATGCAAAGGAAGCAAGGAAATGTGCTATGTAGATTATAAAAGGATGCCAGAACCTTAGTTTCTCCATTGGTAGAGATTTCAAAAGTGGCCCTTTACTCCCTTCTACTTCTGGAGAAAAGCAAATCAGATATATGAATCAAGTTTTGGTGATGATGTAGTAAGGATAGTTTCTAAAAAATTGACAGTTGTTATGCCTTTTAAGATATTTTAAGTTAAGTGAAGATATGGTTTGGGTTGATCTCGTGTTATTACTGAAGGCACGAGTCTGTACGATGTCTTTGGAAGTCCCATTATCCACAAAACAATCACATGCACAAATTTCTCAAGTGCCCCAAAGTTGAAATTTGCGAAAGCATTACACATTTATCGGAAAACAAAGATATGCCTTTCTACCCCACCAGAACTGTTGTCAGGAAAAGGTTGAGGTCAAAGAGGAAGAGCAATGAAGAGATGAACAATAGACCCTACTTCCTGCACTCACAGTGAACTCTTCACTGTTACCTTCCACTAAGGAGTCCTCCTGGCGCAGTTGGGTAAATGTTGAACTATTACCCACAAGGTGGCTGGCTCAAACCTACCAGCCTCTCAGCAGAAGAAAGATGAGGCTGTCTACCTCCCATAAAGATTTATAGCCTTATAAACCCTCCATTTTTGCCAGTATTTATCAAGTCTGCTTCACTCCCAACCCCCACTAGTTCCTGAGCTAGATCTCACATACTCAACTGTTTGAGGTCCCCTAGAGACCTAACTTCCAGAGAAAGCCTCTTCATCCTTGGACCAACAGAATGATTCAAAATACTCCAGTTCCCAGGAAGCCCATGAAACCTAGCAAACCCCACCCTATTAGCACACACATGTCATAGTCTACACTTCTAGCTTACTCTGACCATGTCTCTGGGTACAACCACCTGTGTGGCCCTCCTGCCAGCTTTCTTTCACATGGAACTAATTGTAACAAAGAACGTTCCTCTATCAGAGTGTCTTTATGTGGTGTCCCACCAGCTAAAGAACCAATAATCATATGTAATATCTTATCATTATTGAACATGAATGAACTGTGGAAGTATTATGCTAAATGAAAGAAACCAGACATGAAAACTACCTATTGCATGAGTCATTTACATGAAAAGTCAAGAATAGGCAAATCAATAAATACAGAAAATAGGTGAGTAGTTGCTGAGGGTTGGTTAGGATAACAGATAGGTAGTAATGACTAATGGCTATGCAGATCAATAGATAGTAGTAACTAATGGCTATGGTATTTTGAGGGGTGATGAAAATGTTCTAAAATTGACTCTGGTGCTGACTGCATATATGTGGCTATACTAAACATCACTGAATTATATATCGTAAATGGGTGAAGTCTCTTCTATGTAAATGACACATCAATAAAGCTGCTTTTTTGTTGTTTTTAAAAAGAAGTCCTGTGGTGAGCCAGTTAGGGTGCACAAGTTAGCCAAAATAAATGGAACTAAATCCTTTGGTTTTATGCTTGGCTTGGTTTTCTTAGCACCATTCAAAGATTCCTGGTAGTGCAATGGTTAAAGCATTAACTGCGAACCCACACCCACCCAGCCATTCCCATCAGCCCATCAGCAGACATAGCAATCTGTTTCTGTGACTATTTACTGCTTTAGAAACCCTATAGGGTTGTCTGACTTCATCTTCCAGGATCAACTATGAGCTGGAGTGGACTCATTCACAGTGTGTTTAGTCTCGTTTTAGAAGATCATCCATGAAGAACAAACCAGATGCTGGTCTACCTGGTGCAATTTCAGGCTTTCAATTTCATTCATAGTCCAGAGCAATTAACTAAATAACAGGCTCCTACCCCCAATATGGAATAAAATTACCCAATAACTGGCAGCACGATATTTTGAATACCCTGGACATCCCTCCTAAATGTAATAAGAAAAATTCTGAATACTATTTATCATCAACCAGCATGAAATGAACCTTTTTTTAGAAAAAGAGAAAAATATTCTAAAGAGAGTGAGTGAACTGCCATGTACTCATAGTCCAAATAGCCAAGGTCGTGCAGTGATGAGACCAACAGTTTCTCCTTCACACCTCCAGCCCTCCAGGGTTTCTCCCTGGGCAGATGGGAGCTCCAACTCAACATGAAAGCATGGTAGATTTTTCACTTCATACATCTCTTAGGATTTGGATATATATTCTATCTTTTTTATAGCCTCCCCATGAAAATTTATATTTGGAGTAAAGACTCATCAAGTACTTCTTGCTGAACCCCTCATCTCTTAACATCCTACGGTTTTCTTTTTAAAAACTGGAATCCTTATACTATATTTCAGTGACGAGAGCTCCCTTTTATGCATTAAAATCAAACCAGTTATTATAGCACAATGGCATTGACACTCTGGGCTAATGGGTATAAAAGGGCATAGAGCTTCTCTTACTGCAAGATTTAAGCAGTTTTAAACAAGTTTCTTCAACTTGAGAGGGTACTCAAATGGTGTGAAAAGTGCTTCCTACACTAGAATTTGGGAAGTCAATTTATATAAAAGGCCCCAGAGTAGACAGTCATGGTAATTATTCTTCAAACTCGTTAAGTCCTATATCATAAAATCACACGTCTCCCTTACTTCATTTAACTATTTAGGTCAGTGGCTCCTTTGGGAGCTAAAGAGAAACTAGCTCTACGTCTTTGGTATTTGGAGTTTTGGTCCCGGTATCTTCTAGTTACTCTTGGAGTGTTCAGTTGTTTAGTCAAGAGCTCCTCCTGCCTATTGCTGTGGACCTGACTGCTAGAATTCATCTTCTTTCAGCAGCATTTCAATGGACCACTTCTCAGAACACCTCTCATTTCATATCAAATCCAAAGTGTGTTGTCTCTCAAGCTTTTCCACAATCTGGATCAAGTGACCCAGAGTCCTGTTACTGACCATGATGACAGGTCCATAGTGAAAGCCCTACTATGTGCAGAGTCTGAACATAGTGTCAACTCTAACCCATGAAATCCTCAGAGGAGTAGTTCCTGAACATCAAAAATGGCTAAGTGGTGGACTACTGGCCGAAAGGCTGGCTGTTCAAGCCCACCCAGAAGCACCTCAGGAGGCAGACTTGGCAGACCTCTTATTGAAAGAGTTGTGGTTAAATACCATTGAGTCCATTCCAACCCTTCAGGAACCATAGAATGAAACCTGCCCAGTCCTGAACCATCCTCACAGCAGTTTCTATGTTAAAACCACTGCTGCAGACACTGTGTCAATCCACCTTCTTGAGGAACTTCCTCCACTATCGCAAACGTGATGTCTCTCCTGACATGTTCAAAGTACATAAGTTGAAGTCTCATGGTTCTTTTCTCCAAGGACCACCCGGGCGATACTTCTGCCGAGACGTATTTGTTGGTACTTTGCATATACTCCAGCAGCACAATGTTGTCTTCCTTGGATCCACAGTCATGATATCAAAAGATGAATTGCATTAGGTGCATCTTCTGCACAAGACCTCTTTAGAGTATCAAGAAGCAAGGATGCTACATTGAGGATGATGGTGCACACTATTTTCAACTGCATCCTATGCAAGTGAAAGTTGGACATTGAAAAAAAAAAAGACCAGAAACAGATTGCTACATGTGAATGAAAAGGATACCTCCTTAAAAACCCTATGGATCTGTTCTACTCTGATGCACTGAGCATCACCATGAGTAGAGATTGACTGGATATCAAGCAACTAGCAACAAAAATCCTCACAGCAAACCTGCATGAAAGATGCTATTTTGTTTGTGTTTTGCGACAAGAACACAGCCCATTTGTGTTTCTAACCCCGGTTCCCATCTACCTAATTCCTGCAACCCAAGCCTATCTTCTCACGATGGATTACATAGTGGTTGTATCAATCATCTCCAACCTAGGGACAACTGTGAAGATGACTCAGAATCCGGCAGTGTTTCGTTCTGTTGCATATATGATCACTCACAACAACAGCAACGCTACCTGTTAATCTGGTCAGGTAACCCAGCCACCTTCCTGACCCCCAACCCAAGATACCTCTGCCCATTCACCCTGTTTCACACCCACCTCCCTAACAAATTGTGGTGAAAAGTAGGTGAAACATCTCACTGCAGATCGGTCAGCAGGCACAAGTGAGCTTGAGTTTACCTTATTTACTGGTTACTTCCTTCTTGTCAAGGGTTGTAAATTTGAAAAGAATTTTGATTCTGTAGAAAGAAAAAAAAATCAGGGGCTGAGCCCTGGTGGTGTAGTGGTTGTGCACGGGGCTGCGGCCCACTGGGAGGGAGGTTCAATTCTAGCAGCAGCTCCACAGGAGCAAAGGCTGGGCCTCCTACTCCCACCACCAGAGGGCAGTGATGCCCCCCAAAAACAAAACAAAAAAAATTCTGTGGGGCTGGGAGAGATACAGATGCCAGCTACATAGAGAAGTAAAAAAAAAATTTTGTGGTCAAAAAAACGAGAAGTTGTTCACTAGTTACTAAGTTAGCACAAGTCAACCCAGGCTTCCCTTGTTTATGGGGCTTTTCCGACACTGCATCGAGCCTGCGCAGTCTCTCTGTTTCCTCCCTGTTCTTCCTGCCTCAGTCCAAGTCTCTAGTGTATATTATAACTGTTACCTACCCTTACCTCTCTACTGTGTCCAAACGTCTGTCTCCACAGCTACTTCTGGGTCTCACCTGCCTTAGTCTAAGAGCTTGCCCGTGGTTGACTGCCCTCAGTCTTGCTGCTTGTAAGAAGGCAGTCCTTCAGACAGGAGGAGTGTCAGGATGGCTTTGGGATTGTGCAGTTTAAAGGTTGGCAAAATCAGCAGCTTAACCCCACCAGTGGGAGAGAGATGGGGTTAAGGCCTCTGGTTGGGAGGTCCAGTCTCAGAAACTCGATCTAGGATCACTGTGAGTCAAAAAAAAAAAAAAAGCAACTTGGTGGTGGGCAGTTTGTCTCTTGAGACAAGCCAGGCAGCCATCGTGTGTTTGTTCCTTGAGACAAGCCAGGCAGCCATCGTTTGTTTGTTCCTTCCGCTGCTCACATCTTTAGTCCTGCGAATAATGTCTCCTGACTCCCACCCAGTTGAGACCTGGCCTCTATTCACTGCAGTCAATGCCATCAAGTCCACTCTGATCCAGAAGGACCCGGAGGACAGAGTAGAACCAGCCCTTTCTGGTTCCCAGGCTGTAAATACTGATGGGAGCAGAAAGCAGCTCCATGCCGAGTCCACCAGGAGTCCTCAATTCATGCAGGCAAGTGGAAAAGGTACAAAGCTGGGCTGACCGCCGCCCTCCCAAGGAAGGCAAGAGGATATGATGCGGTAGGGTGTTTGCTTCCCAAAGCCCAAGGACATGAAGCGGATTCCGACTCCTTGTGACCCTACATGGCAAGGGGAGGGGAGAGGAGGGGTGAACATCCAGCCCACAGACCACAGAAGGTCCCAGAAATCATCAGTACCAGGTAACACATGCCATGCCAAAGAGAAGTAGTTGCAGGCATCATGAGGGGTGAGTTCATTAAATAGGCCATCAGTCTGGCCCAATCATGCTATGATAAATATCTAATGGCCCTTGGTAGAAAAAAAAAAGTTCCCATCCCTTCATAGGGTTTCTTAAGGCTTTAAAATCTTCTCTGGAGCAGATGACCCCATTTGTGCCACCCCCATCCCCCATGAAGCACTTGAGCACCGTGAGGGTGCCTTACAGCGCTGGTTAACAGGGTGAACTAGAGAGAATTTGTCAGCCATTTGGTTGGGGCTATTAAATAGCTGGTTTTGGACAGTATCTTGGTCATTCCTTGGTCAGCTATAGAGCCAAGGGGCAGCACACATATCGTTAAGTTTACAGCAGGCCTGCAGGGCCAAGGTAGACCCACTGAGGGCAGGTTCTCCTTGAAGCCCTCCTTCGCAGCATCAGACAGAAGGCTAGTATGGAAGACTTCCACCCGGCAGTTTACAGAAGCCAAGGCAGAGTACAGGGAGGAGGCCTGCACTCTGTCCCATTTAAGTCTGTCACCCATGACACATAGGGAAGTAGGCATGGAAGAGTTGCCATCTCTGCCCACAGCCTGGAGGTGGGGAGGTACGGTGGGGGTGGCGCTTCTCTGCTTTATTTCTTACTGTCACCAACACTTCTCTCCATGTACTCCTGTGTTCTCATACACTGATTGGAAGGGATGATCCTGACAGAACTATCCAGGTGGGTTCTTGGGTTCCTTTTTGTTTTCTCTTTCTAATTGACTCTTGGTTACCTAGAAAACAGGGACAAGCTGCACAGACTTAGGCTGATTTGCTGTGTTACACCATGGATTTCATGCAGCAGAGCCGGGTCTGGTGGGGTTGCCAATCACATCTCCAGCTCGGTCTCTGAGTGGAAATCAAGAATGGAAACACGGGCTGGACATTATTTCCACACATAATCCTTGCTAGCAATGCCCTCCCTTTCTACTTAGAATAGAAGCCAAACTTTGTACACGGTCCATGTGACCTGCCCCAGGACAGTCACCTTTCCCTAGTCACTCAACCCTTGCCTGCTCGCCACACATCACTCTCTGTCCATTTGATCTCTTCCCACTGCGTGGAATCCCACACACTCTCCCACGTCTGGATCCTCACACGGACTATTTCACCTGGCATGCTCTGGGTCTATTTGTTTGATTGTTCCCTTGCTTGGAGTCTCAGATTTAGTGCTGCCTATTTAAGGAAGCTTTTCCTAACCTCCTGACCTCACCCGAACCCTCACCTCACTTATCATCACAGAACCCTGTTAATCCCTCCATGGACTACAGGCAAGTTCTATCTGTGTTGCTTATGTACTTGGCTGTTTACTGCCTGCCCCTGCACGTGACTGTGAGTCATGTGAACACAGGGGTTCTGTTTGTTTCATGTCCCCACTGTGTCCCCAGCCCAAAGGTGATTTATCAGTTCAACAATCAAATGAACTCTTCTCACAAATGGATGGGAGGGTTTTGATAAGGATCTTCAGGATTCATTTTTCCTTCACAAAGCACCAGCAAAATCCTGATAACAGGACAAGTACTGGAAAAACAACTCCTTCCTAGCAGATTGAATTGTCGCTGAGAGTGTGTTCTCTTGAGTCCTAGACCTGCCTTTGTGGTTGATGAGCCTGGCTGGCCTCCTGGCAGGGAAGCAGAATGTGGGCTTAGAGCTGGAATCCTGGGTCTGTCATTGACTAGCAGAGTGACTTCAAGCAAGCAGCCTCCTAGGGTCTCAGTGTTCATCAAGAAAGGAAGGCTAGTGATACACCCGACCCCCACCACCACAGTCAATTCTGACTGCTAGTAAGCCTAGAAAGGGTTCTGAGACAGTACATTTTTCCAAGAGTCTTATCTTCCTTCTGCAGGGCGGCTGCTGGGTTTGAACAGCCCATCCTACATGACCACCAGGGTTTCTGAGGACCGTGATAGACCCTACTCCATTGTTTGGTTATAAAATTAAATTATGTATTTGAAGGCTTTTGTTTTGCACTGGCATGTAGTAAGTGCTCAATAACTAATCAGTAATAACATTACTGTGGTAATCATGATTTGAGACAGGCAGTGATGACATCAGGTTGTTCATATGTGAAGAAGCCCCTGAGAGAAGCACAACAATCTAGAAGTCATCGAAGAGAGAAGCAATGTCTACATCCCTCCAGGAAATGACAAAGGTTCCCTCTCTGTGAGGATTGTATTTCCGACTAAACTTAATACAGCAAAGCATATCCTACATAGTGGCATAGTGGTTGAGTGTTGGGTTTCTAAACCACCAGCTTCTCCAAGGGGGGAGTCCAGACTTTCTGCTCCTGTAAAAAGCTAGTCTCAGAAGCTCACAAGGGCAGGTCTAACCTGTCATAGAAGGTTGCTGTAATCTAGAATCAGCTTGATGGCTGTGAGTTTGGCTTGGTTTTTGGTACACACCAGCTATTCCAGCTAGTGATGGCACTGCTTTATCACTAACCAGAGGACAGACAAGGAATTGGTTAGGATATGGTGGGATGGTAGAAAGTAAGGGTATAAAAAGAGCAATGAGTGTCGTGTATTCCCTCAGTTTGTTTGCTTTCTCATCCACTCCAACTCTTCTTACAACTTAGGGGAACCCAGAAAGGAAAATGTCAGATGTGGGGGGGGGGGTGTGGAATGAACAGGGGACAGCACCGAGATATCTGACACTAGAGAATGAAACATTGTCCCCAAAGGTCCAAGGTATCAACAGACACCAAGCCAGCCCAAAACTGGTGGCTGGGCCTACCTGCTTTATATTTACAACTCTCCAGGAAGACAGATGTTCATTTTGTCTGGCCAGCCTCCTGATCTGTTCAGGGAGTAGAATAACATCCTCTTTACCCAAAAGTACAGATCATGGCCAGAGGCAAATTCATGGTTCTCCTTTAAAAAGAACATACCTTGACACTTGAGATTAATTAAACTAAGCATTCCAGAATAAGATGTCAATGCACCTTGCATAAGTATCTTGAATATGAAGAAGAGAGCTACAATTTCTTAAATCACTCAGCAAGCCTCCATTGAGGAACTCACAGCACTGAATAGAGATATGAACAAGATAGACTCCTGCACTCCAAAAGCCCATGGTCTGTCGAGGATTCCTGGGTGAACTGACAATTATAATTGAATGTGGTAAGTTCTCAGCAGCATCAACTACTGGGTGCTCGGTGGAGACAGGAGAGACTGTGGATACCTGTCCTTTCTCTATGACAGATGATGTGTTTCCAAGCATGGGTACATGAACACCTACACAATTTCGGGTCTGAGGTACCGAGATGTAAAAGCTAGCCACGAGAAAAAATTAAGAAAAGATCTAAATGAGAGTTAAAACATTAAACTGGCCTTACTAAGAAGTGGAATCTAAGAGAGGCAATACTGGGAGGGTGGAGGAAAGGTGGAATAGAAAGGGGGAAACAGATTAAAAGCATCTACACATAACCTCCTCATAACCTCCTCCCTGGGGTACAAACAACAGGGTAGTGGGCAAAAGGAGACATCAGATGGTGTGACAAAATAATAATAATTCATAAATTATCAAGGGCTCATAAGGGAGGGGGAGGGAGTAGGAAAAGGAGGAACTAATATCAAGAGCTAAAGTAGAAAGGAAAAGTTTTGAGAAGGTTGATGGCAACAAATGTACAAATGTGCTTTGCATACAATGATGTATGTACAGATTGTGATGAGTTGATTGAGCCCCCAATAAAATGATTTTTTTAATAAGGAAATCATTAAAAAAAAGTAGATTCACGTTCTAGAAATCTAACTTAAAGATAGCTGAAATCTTATCCCAGTCACTTCATTTACGTGGAGTTGAAGACAGCTCCTCCAGGAGGGATGGTAGCATCAAGAAGACATTCACGCCTTAGTATAAATACACTGCATTCAATTTCAGGCAGAGATGTGAGACTTGGTGACATTGTTCCAGCCGAGTCCCCTGGTAAAGGCAGAATATTTTAAGTCAATTATGGTGGACATTGTTAGGTCTTATCTTATTGTTAGGACTGCAATGTGTTATCGATCTTCCTGTTAATCAATTTTAAAGCTACTTCTTTTATTTTTTTAAACAAAGTGAAGGGGACATACACATGAGTTAAGTCCCTGGTGAGTCCCCGCTGAGCATCAGCCAGGGATGTGACCAGCCTTGCTATCACGCAGAATAGATTGGGAAGTGAATTACTGCAGAGGCAGGTAGGTTAAAATTAGCACCCTATCATTTGATCTCCTTAACGATCCTTTAAATTTTGCTCTAGTTTTCATATTTGCTACTCTCTGTTTGTTTGTGGGAAAGCTTTATTGCCCTCTTGTGGGAGTGGGAGGCCCAGCCTTGCTTCTGGGGAGCTGCTGCTGGATTTGAACCTCCAAGCCAGTGGGCTGCAGTCCTGCACTCAACCACTAAGTCACCAGGGCTCAGCCCACTACTTTCTTTTTAATTGAGGTTTTTATTTGTTTTAGTTTATTGTTACTCATATTATTTCAGTTTAACTAATGTGCTTCTGCATATGAAGTCCAGAGTAAGTAAAGTTATAAAGATGGTAGGTAACTGGATCAATAGTTCCTTGGGGGTGTGGCAAGGGGGGGTTGTGGGAAAAGGGGAAACTAATAACAATGAAAACAAGAAAGAAGAAAATATTCTAAAACGGTGGTCATTATTGTATGACTCGTCTTGATTTGATTGAACTATTGAATTGTATGATATATGACTTAGCTGCCAATAAAACTGTCGGGAGAAATGAAATGGGTTTCAGTAGTCCTGTAGGCTTCCTTGGATGTAGCAATTTCATTTTATTGTTTCTCACTGCATGGCTTTAGGGCCGATGATACCAAAAGAGGAGACGTATGGCATGAGGTGCAGGCAATGCTGTCAGTTGTTTGTGGTGTCTAGAACAGACATAGAGCAGAGAGAGGCTACAATGGGTTGAGGAATCAAAGAGCGTTAACATCTGCAATTTGAAACCACGAGCCTGTCAGGGAGAAGGACAAGGCTTTCTCCTCCCATATTGAATTACAGTCACAGTGCTTCCCTCTCCTGTGGAAGAGATATTTTTACTAATAAATTTATCTTATTCCCCGAGGGGATGATAGATAATGTTTTCTAATATAAAATGACAGTAACATCTCTCTAAGGTAAATCAGAGTCATATATAATGTATAGATATGTGAGTGTATTCTAGTCCAAAACTATGGACAATTAGTTTTTATGATGTGATCCTGCTTAATGCCTGCTCTCATGAAGAGATCACTGAAGATCCGGAGGCTTAGCAAAGTGTGGTGAGAAACCAGATAGTGCCTGGCTAGCAGAAAGAACAGCATCTTGGGTCTTAAAGGCTTGTCTTCAAAAGTAGCCATCTAAGTGAGGCATCAACCAAGTTCCCATGGAAGAAGCACACCAGTTTGTGTGATCTAAGGATTGTAAATAACAAAATCAAAATCTGAAGGAGGGAATGGTATCAGAGCTTACATTGTGAATACCTGGTTTGCAGAAGGCTATGGATGTCAGTGGAAGCCCCAAATCGACATAGATCAAGCCTCAGGTGAATCCCCTCTGAGTATAGCAGAGGGTTATGAACAGCCAACTTATCAGACAGAGACCACTGTAAAGTCAACTCACTCAGAACCATCAAGTGGCTGCCGACACATAGGCATCCCATTAGACAGGTTAGATTTGTCCCTGGGCATTTCTGAGATTGTAATTCTTTTTTATTTTTTTTGGCATCACTGCCCTCCGGTGGTCATGGGAGCTACCCAACGCTGCTCTTGAGAGCTGCCGCTGGATTTGAACCTAGAAGCCTGCAGTCCCACACTCAACCACTTATGCCACTGGAACTCAGGCAGAGACTGTAATTCTTTAAGGGAATAGAGAACCCAGTCTTTGTCCTACAGAGAGGCTGGTAATTTCTAACTGCTGACATTTTTGCTAGCAGCCCTATGAATAACCACTATGTCACCAGGGCTCCTATGGTAGAAGTAGTTAGGTTAAAATATAGTGTCTTATTCTATCTCCCTTGTACCCATTTAAAATCCAGTTGTTGTTTTGCTGATTTCAATCATTTATAGGGAGCTCTTCCAATTTTTGGTTTTAAATTTTAATCATTTTACTGGGAGCTCTTACAGATATCCTAAAAGTCACATCAAGCAGTATTATACACTTGTTACCACAATCAATTCTGATACATTTTCTTTCATCTTGAACTCGATATCAACTCTGCTTTCTCCCCTTCCTCCATCCACCCCCTAGGAATCCTCATTATTTCCCCCTTATAATAGTTTTTATTTTTTGTCATATCTTACCTGATCCAATATATCCACTCGCATACCATTTTGTTGTTCCAATCCTATTAAGTAGAGTTACACAATCATCAATGTTATCAGCTCCCTCTTACCCCCTCCTTCCCTCTTTTTCTTCCCATATCACTAGGAAACCATTACTCCTGTCACTATTTTTTGGTGGGCTATCTTGGCTTTCATGTATCTAGCCATCTAAAGTAAACAAGTAAATATATGCAAATCTAACATGATTAAGAAAGTAAAACAAATAACATAAAGTAAGGAGAGAGAATATTAAAGAACTAGAGGCTAGTTATATGGTTCATCAGTGCTATTTACAAGTTTGGTTCATCAAGGCTACTTACAAGTTTAAAAGCTGTTACAGTTTTTTAAAAAAATGACGGAGAAGTACACATGGATTAAGCCTCCTGTGAATCCCTCTGACCATAGACCAAGGCTGTGACTAGCTTTGCTATCATGCAGCATCTATTGGGAAGTGGATTGTTGCATATGCAGTGAGGTTAGAATCTAACATCTGATCTATTTTGAAATTCATTCTAGTTTTTAATATTTTCTGCTTTCTTTTTTTAAATTGTGTTGGGGGCTCTTACAGCTACTACAACATTCAGTACATCATTTCTATCAAGCACATTTGCACACATGTTGCCACATACATTTCAAAACATTTTCCACAAGAGTCCTTGGTACAAGCTCCTCTTAAAAAAAAAACAATTGATACAAATGCAGGGACAAGGTGGGTGAGAGAAGGCCAATAGGGATTGATTAAGACTAATGTAACAGAGAAAAAAATACTGAAACCCAAATGGAGAGTGAGCATGATAGTGGGACAAGAGGGAAGCAAATGGAAATAGAGGAAGGAACTGGGAGATAATGAACATTTATAGAGGTTCAAATACAGGCATGTACATAGGGGCATATATTTATTAGTGAGGATGGGGAAAGAGATTAATGTGTGTACTTATACAGTTAGTAGTAGGGCAACAGATGGGCATTGGACCTCCACTCAAGTATCTTCTCAGTTCAAGAACACTTTGTTCTATTAAATTGGCATTCCAAGATCCTCACCTTTCTGACATGATCACTGAAGACAAATGTGTGCATAAGCAAAGGTGGTGAAGAAGCTGATGGTGATTGACTATCAAAAGATGGAGCGCCTGGTGACTTAAAGGCTTGAAAGTAAACAAGCAGCCATCTAGCTCAGAAGCAACAAAGCCCACATGGAAGAAGCACACTAGCATGTGGAATCATGAAGTGTCAAAGGGATGAGATATCAGGCTTCAAGAACTAAAAAGCACAACTTTGCATGCTCACTTTCCTGATATGATCCCTGAGGACAAATGTGTGCATAAGCAAGTGTAGTGAAGAAAGCTGATGGTGCCTGGCTACCAAAAGATATAGCATCTGGGGACTTAAAGGCTTGAGTAAACAAGCGGGCATTCAGCTCAGAAGCAATAAAGCCCACATAGAAGAAACACACCAGGCTGTGTGATCATGAGGTGGTGAAAGGATCTGGTGTCAGGCATCAATGAGCTAAAATTATATTATTATTAATGAGGGGGAGTACAGATTGGGGACCCAAAGCCCATCAATAGGTGAGGTGGCATCCTTTTGCAGAGGGGTTAGAAGGAGGAGATGAGTCAGTTAAGATACAGGGTAGGAGCTGTGAAATATGCAACCTTCCTCTAGTTCTGCTTTCTTTTTTATTGAGTTTTTTTACTGTTTTATTTGTTATTGTTATGAGTTTTTGTTTGTTTGATATTTTTCTGTATAGGAAATCCAGGATGGATAAATAAGCAGCTACAATAACTGGATTGATGACAGGGAGGTTGGAGGTAACAACAATGAGTGCAAGAAATAAGAAATACTACCAAAATTAACTGTGGTAAGGATTGTACAACTTTTTTTGATATGATGAATGACTCAATTATATGACAGATAGTTATGTGCCATTAAAACTATTTTTTTAAAGATTTAAAAATATAAGCTAAACCCTGATGGTGCAGTGTTTATGTGTGGGACTGCGGCCCACAGGGTTGGTGGTTCAAATTCTACAGCAGCTTTCCAGGAGCAAAGCTGGGCTTCCCACTCCCACCAGGACAGTGGTGCAAAAAAAAAATTAAAAATATGTATGCCCAAACTATTACATTTTCCTTTATCCAACTCATGCAGACTCAGTCTCCAAAATTCATGCTAGGCTGGATGGAAAAAAGGAGGGAAGAGGAATAAAGTTCAATAGTAAACAATTGCTTTGTGCTGGTTGCAATGCTGAATGTCTTAAACATAGGCTATCATTACATTCCTATTACAACTTGGTGAGAGTGTGTTAGACCCTCTTTACTGAGGTTCAGAGGATCTAGGTCCTCTGCTTAAGCTCACTTAATTAATCTGTGACAAAACAAAGGTTTGAACTCCAGATATTTTCACCCATAAGCCTATGCAGCATCAAGATTTCAAGTTAGTCTAATAAAATATTATGTGCAGAAAAATATTGCTAAATTACACATGCGTTTTCTGCCGGAACAATTTGTGCTAGTTTTTCCCCAAGAACACATATTAGGTAACTGATATCTTCATTAGCATAAGCTTCTCTCAGAGGGGAGCCAGGAAAGAACAGGAAAGGTTCAATGTGATGGGAGTGGTGGGGAGTGTTGGAAGTCGCTGGTGCCTGGGAGTGAGAAACACTGGGAAACCTATCCCCACAATAGACTCTAGAAATCAAGATGAGTTTGGAAAGTGCTTGCCTAGGGTAGATTTGCATTTCTCTCTCCTACAGGAAGTCTATGCTACCACTGCCTATAGGCTACCCTGTCACTAGACTGAAACATTTCAAAAGTTCCCCAAGTTCTAAGCTAAACCTCAAACGTATTGACCTACATCCTTGCCTTCTGTACATTGACACTTGAACCCTGAGTCCATTTCTTACGTCCTATCAATCCTATATTTTGCTCCGCTTTATGAAACCTTTCTTTGAGTCTGTTCTCCTGTTTCCTCTCCCCAGTCCTGATTCCTGGGGAGGTTGCAGTCAAGCAATGCAGAAAAATAAGCCAGCAAAAATGCTGAGAGCCATCAAGCCTACATCACACTGTCAGCCTTCACCACCGAGAGAAAGCCCAGACCTCTAAGACCCAAGACAGGTTCATATGAACCAAAGCTCGTTATCCTCAAAATTGACCTTGCTTATATTTATCATGTCTTAGACTAGAGAATGAGCTGCAAGAAACATCTTCTAGCATCAAGCTCATGGGTCACTAGAAAAAAATTATCTCTGCCGCCTCTTGTGATCTTTTTTTCCAAGGAGTGTTTTCCTGTGTGAGTTTGGTTGGTATGGAAACCATCAGGTTCTGCTCAGGGAGATATTTCTTCTGTAAAGAGCCTGGAAGACCTCAAGAGGAAGGTAGACCACCTTTGCTGTTCTAGGTCTATTAGCTGGTAGGAAAGACTGACGACATTTAGATCACGTTAACCATAAAGTAAGATTGACTTATTAGTTATTTCCTTTTACACCATTGGATCCTCTAGGGTCTGTGGTCTCTGAACCACACAGAGTTTTTAAAGTAAAACTCTGGTCAAGCCCACACACCACTATCGAAAAATTCTTCATGTTGCATCCTAGTTTTGAGGCAACTCACTGCCCATCTCAGGGCCTAGCAAATCAAATCAATTTCTGGATTGTGAATATTGGGACCCCCCCCCCAATAGTTAGTCCCTCCCCTGACTCCCAACTGTAGGCATACCTTCACTTTACTGGTAATATTCACAGACATTGCATTTTTTATATTTGGACAAGGTGTGAAAATCCTGCATAGGGTAAGTCTATAGTGCCATTCTCCCTACAACATGTGCTCCCCTGGGGTCTATGCCATCTTTGAGCTATTTTTGCTTTATTTCTACATTTTGTAATGTAACTGTTCATTTAATAGATTATAATATTTTAAGCATAACTTTCATATATACATTAAAACACCCTCCACCAAAAAAAAGTGCAACCCACTTAATTATGATATTCATTTCCTTGTGGTGGTCTGGAACCACACTCACAATATCTTGAAAGATAAGTTTTCTCCTGTTTTGGTTCCAGGGGTATGGTGCGTTTGAGTCATTGTGTTCCTTTTTTAGGAGAAAATCACACATCAGATGGCATGACTCGGTCCTCACGTCTGTCCAGGTGCAGAGACTTTGCTGTGACTTTGACCAAAATTGTACGAGAAGAGACCTTTTATCCCAGGGGCTGGTCAACTGGTAGGCCAAGCTCTTCAACATGTGGACTGATCCCATAGAATAAGTCAGGAGGACAGTGGGGGCAACAGTAACATTTATGAGGCCTAGATTCAGCAAATCAGTTCTCTCTCTTTCCAAATATTTCATTTATGACAGTAATTTTCTTCTCACTTGAAGTGTACTCTTTTGAATATTTAAACATAGTTGAATAATCACAATTGCTTGTTTAAAGTGTGGATGGTGGGAGTGAGGAGTCTTAGCACCTTTCAAAAACATTCTTTGAGTTACGAAGTGAGAAGAAATATAATTGACATAGGTTTTCGTCTATTGTATTGTAACTGGAGATACAATCATTGTGGTGGTGGTGTTATTAGGTGCCAGGGAATTGATTGTGATTCATTGCTAGCCCACGTGTCAGAGGAAAATGATGTAATGGGGTTTTCTTGGCTGTCATCTTTATGATGGTAGATGTCAAGTGTGACTTGGAATCACTGAGCAGATTCAAATCACCAATGTTTCTGCTAAAATATGCATCACCAAAGCTTACGTGAACATAAGCAATTAAAACAAGGAGCTGGAATGACAGAAGCAACTGGTTTAGAATGTCCAGTGATCCCATATGTTGAAAGCAAACTTCCCCCAAAAAATGTGTGAACGAAAGCAACAACTCTTGGTAGACTCTGACTAAAGCTAGAAAGGATGGTTTTAGAAGCACTGCTGGATTATGTAGCAGAAAACATAGGCTCCTTGTCTGGTTACTGCACAAGTAAACTGCACGAGGGAACCTCAAAATGGTTCTGAGAAAATCCCATCAGCTTTTATTCCATTTTTTCAAGTTCTCTTTGAAACCTCCGTGTCTAATACAAGTGTTCCTTCATCTCATCAATTCCCTTATCAATAGATAAAGATTAAATAACAAAACAACAACAGCCAAAAGCCTTTAGTCGGTTCCAGCTCATTAACTCATTGCAGCCCTAGGAGACAGAGCAAAATCACTCCACAGGGCTTCCAAAGCTGTCAGTCCTGAGGGCAGCAAACAGCCTCAGCTTCTGTCCACTGAGCATTTCGGAGGTTCAAATCACTGACGTTTGGCTAGCAATTCAGTGTTTAACGTACTGCACCGCCAGGTCTCCTTGGGCTCTAATAATTTATGAACAATTAATTGAACAGATGAGAGATGCTAAACTAGCTTGAAATCTACCTTCCCAGCCTGATTTCCTAAAGTTCATCAGCATGTATTTTCTGCTCTCATCAGCCTGTTCTGGGCCTCATACACTGACCCCTGCCTGCGTTCCCTTCTGCTGGTACCTCCTTTCTGCCCTTCTCACCCTTGTAAGTCTAAGCCAGGCTTCAAGACCCAGATGTATGTCCACATGTCCTTAAAGTCTGCCAGACAACCCCTGGCACCCCAAAGGTAGCTGTTTGTTAGCACATTGGACGGTTATGTGTTGTGGATATGTGTTGTGGATATGTGACTGATTCATGATGCTGCTAGGCCTAGTTTCCCTTTCTTCATAGTATTAGAGTCCCACACGGAGTACAAGCATTACTGTGGCTTTCCCCTCCCCGTGCTCTCTTGCAAGTTGTAGTCTTCCTCACACCCAGCCCAAGATTCCAACATCTCAAAGAAATAACAAGATGGAGGGCGTCGGTCTCGCTGGTTAGCCAGAAGTATCTGGTGCCTGTAGTTTTCTCTCACTTGTTTGAGCATGCCCGCCAGTCCTAATCTGGTTAGGGGCCATTTGGAATGAGAGGGGGCTGCACTGAACTGTCAGCTGGCATCAGTATTTCACCACTCACATGTCTAGCCCCTAGGAAGAAGACAGAGGAGTCCAAAAGAGAGAAAATGTAAGATCATTTACTTAAAATAGAATTTGATTGTTTTCCCCTAACTCTAGCCCTAAACCTAACTCTTGATTTTTTTCATTACTGACATATGTGTCCTTTCTGCAAAGTGCTTAGAAGCAGCTAGAACATAGACCCTTACAACAATTTTCAAATTTCAAAAATCACTAATCTTAACATTGTTTTACCAGATTCCATGTCTTGCTGACATAAACATAATCTACTTTAGAATGTGAAATATAGTCTTGATTACATTCCAAAGTGTAAAATTAAAATTTAATATTGTAACTCCCAGACAAATCTCACCCTACTTCATCTGGAAGCCCTGCTGGTAGAGTAAGTTATGGATTGGGCTGTGGTTTGGAAGGTGCATGGTTCAAAACCGGCAGCAGTTCCATGGGAGAAATATACAACTAGCTCCATCCATATAGGTTTATGGCTGAGGCTCTCATCCTTCCTAATGCTGCAACCCTTACATACAGTTCCTCATGTTGTGGTGACCCCAAACCATACAATTATTTTCATGGCTACTTCATCACTATAATTTTGCTACTGTTATGAATCAAGTAACCCCTGTGAAAGGGTCGTCTGACACACACACACGTTGCGACCCACAGGTTGAGAACAACTGCTTTACTGTCTCAGAAACCTTAGGGAATAGTACTACTTTGTTCTGGAGGGCTTCTATGAGACAGAATTAGTCAGTGGGGGGTTTCCCATTGGTAGTTCATTTGACAAACTTCATAGTACCGTGATACTCTACATTATAAAGTATACAATGTCACCTAACACCATACATGGCTCGTGGCACCGGCAACATCAGTGTATGAGTTTACAATTTGAGGTAAACAAACACCTGCCGCCCATCATGCCCAGGCTCCCCAAAGAAACAAAAAGCTCTGGTGGGTTGCAAGTCCTGGTCTGGTTTATTTATAAAGCAATAAATATTAGAAGCACAAATAAATTGCACATGTGTAAACAAACTGTACAATGATGGATGAGAGATGAGGGAGGGTGGCTTGGGAGCATAATGCGGTCATCCTGAATGTTAGGTAGACTAAGAGGGAAAGCACCTTCCTTAGAAGCATTTGCGGTGGACAATGGATGGGCCCGCCTCATCATATTCTTGCTTGCTGATCCACATCTGCTGGAAGGTGGACAGGGAGGCCAGGATAGAGCCCCCAATCCACACAGAGTACTTACGCTCAGGCGGAGCAATAATCTGCAGAGAGAAGGGAAAACAAGCCTCCAGTTAAACCTTCCCTTTCCCAAGAACCCAGGAAACAGCAGACTGGAGAGATTCATAGAAGAAAATATTAGCCATAACGTGGGGTGTCTCAGACGGAAATACAATATGGCCAGGTCGAATTGTATGGACCTCCCTCTATTTCACCATTCCCATGATCAACCCCAAAGCAGACCCATGGCCTCTGAGTCGATGTCCACTTGCAGCAGCAAGTCTCCATAGGTGTAGAAAGCCTTTATAGGAGTAGAAACTCCGTCTTTCTCCCAAGGGGGGGCTAGTCATGTCACACTGCCAACTAAGCCATTCGTGCCACCAGGGCTGCTACTCTTAATATCCAAGTCTCTACAAAATAAGGATTTTCTTAATTTCCATTTTCTGAACTACAGGGCTGAGCCCCAGTGGCGTTGTGGTTGTGCACAGGACTGCAGCCTCCTGGGCTGGCGGTTCAAATCCAGCAGCAGCTCTCCAGGAGCAAGACTGGGCCTCCTACTCCCATCAGAGGGCAGTGATGCCCAAAATTTTTTTAAAAATTAAGAATAATAAACCACATTTTCTGAACTAGAGAATAATGTAGCCATGTGCTAAATGTCAAGTGAAATCTAGCCCAAGTGTTGGGGCCTAAATGTGTTCTAAACTATATATACATATAGTTTTCTCCTCAATGATGTATTTTTATCCACTGTTTGAATGCATTTATTTATTTTTCTGTCTTAGGAATGGTGCTGGAAAACTCAGGTGTTAGAAAAGTGAGCTGGTGAAGTGTATCAGAAGCAGGAAGCTAAGCGTAGGAGGAAAGGAACTGTTGGGCATAACAGTCAGGCTTGCTTTGAGTTCCCAGCCACGGATGTGCTTTACCTTAATCTTCATAGTGCTGGGCGCCAGGGCAGTGATTTCCTTCTGCATGCGATCAGCAATGCCAGGGTACATGGTGGTGCCCCCGGACAGGACGTTGTTGGCATACAGGTCCTTGCGAATATCGATGTCACACTTCATGATGCTGTTGTAAGTAGTTTCATGTATACCGGCAGATTCCATACCTAGGAAAAAGAGTTTAAAGAAAGAAAAAAGAACACAGTGTATTGGGTCAGCGGGCGGCAGGGGGAAGAAGATTTCTGTGTTAGGGAGCTGTCATCCTTGTCTCTGAAACATATGTTCCTCTATAAAATATACTCCAGGACATTTGGGGAACAGGTGTTTCTCACAAGTGCTGACGGAGAATCCACAACAGACGGCCAGGAAAGGAACAGCTGTGTTTAGTACCCAGATGGGAGTCAACACTTTGGTAACCATCAGGTGTCTGGGAGATACTTTGGAAAAGGACGAGGTTGGTATTTCAGTTATGTGGGTGCAACTTCAATGTGTGGACTCAACTAAAAGCTTGGCAAGCTTCCTCTTGAAAACTCCATTCCTTATTTAAAAAATGGTGAGGTGGCAGAGGCATGTCTAATCGGTGCTAGGAGGAATCCTATATACTTCTTGATGAGAAATTGAAAAGAGAAGTCCCCCTACTTGGTAGACGGAGACTATTAGAATAAGCCAGCTCTTCCTCCTGCTCAGGAGATAGGTGATATACTCAGCAACTTCGCTGTCTGGTCCTTTATGGTGATGGTCAGTGATGGTATCAGTTATGCCATAACTCCAACGTTTTAAACAGGGGGCCAGTTCACTGTCCATCAGATCATTGGAAGACCGGATCATCATTGAAAAAAAAACAAAAAACTATGAACAAATTCACTGTTGGCCGGGATGAGTTGTCTGCTAAGCAGGACAGCAGCAGCAAAAAAAACAGCTGGCGGGCTGGATAAATGTCCTTGGCAGGACCATGTGGCCCCAGGGCCATAGTTTGGCAAGCTTATGGTGTCCCTGGAGCAGAACATGGACTTTCCACTTCATGAGACATTGGGACTTGAGACTGAGTTGTGGGACTCAACACCCTGACTTGTCCTCATTCAAGAACTCTGTCATCCTTCCAAGACAACCAAGATGTCCAAGGGAAAGCTGTGCTTGTGCCCCCGCCCCTAAAACTAACCCACCAATGAAAGAGGGCTGGAAGAGCGTCTCCGGGCAGCGGAAGCGCTCGTTGCCAATGGTGATAACTTGGCCATCAGGCAGCTCATAGCTCTTCTCCAGGGAGGACGAAGAGGCGGCGGTGGCCATCTCATTCTCAAAATCCAGGGCGACGTAGCACAGCTTTTCTTTAATGTCGCGAACGATTTCTCGCTCGGCTGCAGACAGGAAGGGGATCACAGTCAGGCGCGGAAGAACGAAGCCAACTGGGAGCAGGTGGGTGGGTTTGCTGAGGAGGGGGAATGGCAAGCACACAGGGAGACTCGCTCACCAGTGGTGACAAAGGAATAGCCTCGCTCCGTGAGGATCTTCATGAGATAGTCGGTGAGATCGCGCCCAGCTAGATCCAGACGCATGATGGCATGGGGCAAAGCGTAGCCCTCATAGATGGGGACATTGTGGGTGACTCCATCCCCAGAGTCCAGAACAATGCCTGTCAGGAGAAAGGGACAAGAGCCAGGTCAAAGCCCACTGCTCTAGCCAGAGGAAAAAGCCTGCTTCTAGTCTTGGCAGAGGCACCCTAGTCCTAGGCATTGATTCGGGTACAAAGAGATTGCTACCCATCACAGAGCACTGAAACCGAGCAGAGTGGATACTAAATGCAGCAAAAGTCAATTCATTTAAAGGTGATTGTAGAAAACTCCACCCCCCAAGACACTTCCAGAGGGCCATCTCCTGAATCATCCGTGAGCACATTATATAAGCACCCAGACACTCTGTTGTCAGTTTACACAGGTTTCCTTCTCTCTCTCTCTCTTTTTTTTTTCACTCAGATTCTGTGAAGAATGCGGACTTTCTTTGAAGATGCTTGCCCTGTGGCCTACATGACAGCTGCATGCTACCATCATGCAGAGCTTTTATGGGTCATATCACGTACCTTAGACAAGGGAAGACTCTAACCCCAAATACCCCAGCTCCCCAAAATGTTCTGAACTAACGCTGGGGTGCTACTGTCATGAATCTCTCAGTCACCGCATGTGAGGAAGAGATCGTTCCTCTTTCACCTTGCAAGACCTGGTCCCAGCAATGACTTAGGAATATGCCTAAACCTGACCTCCCCAAAGGCCCCACCCTACCTGTGGTGCGGCCGGAAGCATACAGAGACAGCACCGCCTGGATGGCCACGTACATGGCGGGGACATTGAAGGTCTCAAACATGATTTGGGTCATCTTCTCCCTGTTGGCCTTGGGGTTCAGCGGGGCCTCAGTGAGTAGGGTGGGGTGCTCCTCCGGGGCCACGCGGAGCTCATTGTAGAAGGTGTGGTGCCAGATCTTCTCCATGTCGTCCCAGTTGGTGATGATGCCATGCTCAATGGGGTACTTGAGAGTCAGGATGCCGCGCTTGCTTTGGGCCTCATCACCTACGTAGGAGTCCTTCTGCCCCATACCCACCATAACGCCCTGCGGGAAGAAATGAGGCTCGGTCATTCAGCTTCAGACCAGTAATGCATTACCAGGTGCCCTCTAATTGCCATGCCTGGTATAAACATATGAATAGAGACGCTAATCAAGAACTGTCAGACTTCACACCAATTTGGAAAAATACGCTAGGTCCTCCTCCCAACAGAAGTATCATTCTGCTGTTCAGACGATAACCGCGTGTGGAGGTGGGGGCCCGGGAGCAACTGATTTCTCCTCATTTCTAAAACACCGCAAGGCTTTTCCGGAATGAGCAATCTCTGGCCCACGTCAACCAGGACAGAGTTGGTCACGTTTCAGAATGACTGGATCAGCAACACATGCTATCTCCGCTAAGAGAAGATTTTTGACATTCATCCAGGGAACATAAAAAGATAGACAGCCACACCATGAGCACCTTGCCAGCCGGCCCAGGGTCACACTGCCAAGCTGGCCAGGCATGTCGCAAGCCTGGAGAGCCCGGCATTTCTCATGATCAACAAGGTGCTATCTCGCTCTCACCATGACACTTCCTGCCTCTGTCCTGCTTGCATTCTAAAAATGCATCATCCAGGAGGGAGAGGGAGCGTATCTTTTGGGAGCCCTCTAAACTGTAAGAGAGAGGAATTTCAACAGGGTCTCGATTGCCTGGGCAAAGTTCCACAATTGTTAAGTTTTGAACAGGACTGAAAGGAGGTAGAGAAGATAGTGAGGCTTACAACATCTGAAGGGGAGGGAAGTTGCTGGTGGTTTTTCAGACCCTTTGAGAGGTGTGGGATTGGTGGGGTGGAGGAAACAGGCATGTTCCTTGTTGGGGATGAAGTAGTGCCTGTCTTGGCTTAGCATCTTTTTCTTATTTTGACCAAAGTGTTCTCAGAATACAAGAGGCAGTTGAGGTCCGTCCTGGAAGGCTGGGCTGCAAAGGTACAGGTACGCGGGAAGGGACATTCAGTGGGCTGTGGCTGCTCCCGGCCGGCCAGGCAAGGCGGGCCATTTACCTGGTGCCGAGGGCGGCCGACGATGGAGGGAAAGACCGCGCGGGGCGCATCGTCACCGGCAAAGCCGGCCTTCACCAGCCCAGAGCCGTTGTCGCACACCAGGGCGGTAGTCTCCTCGTCGTCGCACATCTTGGCACAGCTTCAGCGGGGTCTGCAGGTTGGAGAGAGCACAGTGGCCCGCGCTCAGGCAGGCGCAGGGGCCCTGGTCGGGACTCCCCGAGGAGGGAGGGA
>PVJH01025001.1:0-32241 GCA_004026705.1 Nesogale talazaci | reverse complement strand
TGCAGAGAAGGAACAATGGCTCGTGCAGGTCTGCCACAGATAGAAAATGGAAAACGCCAACCTTTTAGCTGGTATGGCGGGAAATGGCAATTCCCACATCAATCTCCACCTTCATCTTCACTCGGCTCACTCCCCCCGCCCCCATGTGTGTCTCTGGGCCTCTTTTAATAAGAGCACATTATATTGGATTAGGACCCAGCCTACTCTAGTATGACCGTGAGATAGTTAAGGTTTATTGTGTTAACCTGGTCGATAAACACTTGTGGGATTAAATGAAGGGAGGAGAGATAAATGGCTCAGTGAGCCTTGATTTTATTTTTCAGGGGGTGGCATCACTGCCCCCTGGTGGGAGTAGGAAGCCCAGCCTTGCTCCTGAAGAGCTGCTGCTGGATTTGAACCACCAACCCAGTGGGCTGCAGTCCCGCACACAACCACTACGCCACCGGGGCTCAGCCCGAGCCTCGACTTTTTAGTTCTCAGTTCTCAGTTCTCTTGCTCTCTGATGGGTAGACCAGCTGCCTTAATCAGTTTCCTGCCTTAGCTGGCAAGGCTCACTTCCTGCGAGACATTCCAGAGAAGCCACAGGGACCTATCCTGACGCAGCCCTGGGTGCAGAAGCAGCCATGTGGAGACCCTGCCAGCGCTGAAACGCTTGCCCATTCACTGATTCGGTTTCCTCCTGCAGTTGGAGTCATTGAGTGTGTTTTGTGAGATTGAGGAGGACTGTGTAAATTGGTGTCGGACATATGGACTCATGGCTTTGGACAGCACAGGGTTGGGATGTTTTCTTTTTTTTTTTTTCCCCAACCCTGGGATGTTTTCTTAGTGTACACTTACCCTTTATACAAACTCTGTCTTATATAAAATGAGTTTCTGTGAATTTGTTTCCCCGAGTCTATCCAAACTAACACAGACCTCATGCTAATTTATTAAATAACATCTTCAGAGGCCCTATTTCCTAGCAGGAGGACAGTTATAAGTACCAGAGCATAAGACTTTAACATATCATTTTGGGAAACACACATGTCCCCATGACCCACATATATGGAACACATGATTTCTGGTCAGAAAATTATAGGTGAACTTCCCCCCCCCCCCTTATCTCTTCTATAAATCTCACACTTTCTTATAGGCAGCATATACTTTTTGAGTTAAAAACATTTTTTTTAAACTAGCCAGATGGACATGGTCTCCAGTGAACTCGAAGATTATTCTTGTTATCTTTGTGTGGGACCATATTGTGTGCAAAGGAAACGAAGGTCTCCCAGACTCTCTTGGTCATCGGCTGCACTTCCACCAGCAACAGGGTTAAATATCAAGTTTTCTGGTTTGTCTTCACCACTGGGAGTAATCCCCAAGCCTGTCTCTTCATGAAAAGAGACGGCTCAGCTTCATGAAAAGACTGTCTTCACTCTAAGAAAGGAGGTGCTTTTTCATTGCAACATGTTTTCAGGATCTCCTCAGTATCTTTTGGTGGGCCCCAATCTGGATGATTTTCAAAGACAGCAGCCACAACTCCTCCCCCTCAACAGAACTGGCTGACACAGACCTTGCCAGAGCAGCGCCGGAAATGACACTCCAACGACAGGTCTGTATTCAGAAACCCAGTGGCCTTACCACAAAATATACTCTGATGGCCCTGATGTGACAGAGTCTCCTATCATCTTTCCAAGTGCCCCTTTAACCAACAGCCATCCTTGGCTCTCTGTTCTGACCTCCCAACTGCATGATGAAGGCAAGATGAAGTTGGGACTCCGTTCTCCCCCTGCCAAGCGACCTGCTGCCCATCTCCCTTGGAGAGCATGTGCCACTGCAGTTTCCTGCGGAGGAAAGTTCTTCCATGTTCTGAGAGGAGACGACAGAGCAACACAACCATGCCTAAGTTTTGTATGCAACAGAACAGGACCATTTTGGCTTAACTCGACATCTTTTTGGCAAACCGCTTGCCCCCAAAGGAAAAGACCTGGAATTAAATGAAAATAGCCCTGTTCTACTTCACAAATGCCGTCAGTTTCATTTTACTGCCCGATTTAGGAGAACGGGGGGGGGGGGCCCTCCTGGCGCAGGCTCTCAGCCCCCCGGAGACTTTTGGAACCCAACAGAGAGCAATCGCGAAGCGTGTGGAACGCAGAACTGACACGCTGTGTGATCACAAGTGAGTCATGTGGCTTCCCTGAGCCTGTTGTTCATTTGTACAATGATCTTAATAATTGTCCTGAGGATTAAGTGAGACAATTCTTCCCTTTTTTTAATTTTGGTATTGAAGAGAGTTTGTATTTAGAATTAGCCAGCTGGACATAGTTGAGGTGATCGCAATTTGTTGGCAGCATCTAAAGCATCATAAATAATCAGGAGCCAGTTGAACACATGCTCTCGTCTCTCTGTCAGGCTGATGCAGGGGTTGGCCTCGGCCACATCAAGGTCACAGAGCTCCTCACAGCCTGTTTGAGCGGGTGCTTGTTGATGGCCTTGACATCCTCAAGGAGCCCGTGTGTGTTGTTATCTTCAATCCCCTTCAAGGCTGACTCCGTGGTCATCGGGAACTTGATGACGGTATGCTGGTCTAGTTTGTTTCTCTGGGGGGTGCTCTTTTGAGGCCGCTTGGCCTGTGTGTTAGTCCAGATAGACTAGAGAACAAATTCACAAACATGCATATGTATACAAGAGAGTTTTATACAAAGGGTATTGTACCTTGAGAAAGCAACCCAGTCCAGTCCAGTCCAAGGCCATAAGTCCAATATTAGCCCATATGTCTGATACCAATCAAAAAAGTCCTCTTCAGACTCACAAAACACATGCAATGACGCTAAATGCAGAATGGTCACAAGCCAGTAGGTACAAAGTCTTTGAATCCAGTGGCACTGTAAACATCTCAGTGCTAGCAAGGCTCTCTCAGTTCCCAGGGCATGGGGCCTATCAGCACAGGGGCATGTGTCTTGTCAGTCAGTGTCTCCAAGGGACTGAGCAGAAAGACAGTGTCTCCTGCCTCCAAGGACTTACCACATTCCCCAGAATTCTCAGAAGGCCATGCCCACATAGAGGGCTCCTGGCTAGCTCCAGATGAACAGTCTAGACTCCGCTCCTACACTCTTAATCCTCAAATTGACACCCGATTAGGTGACTGCCACAGCCTGCCGTCTTAGTGCCACAGCCTCAGAGACTTGCTAGGCAATTCCACCCCATCCTATAAGGTCACTATGTGTCAGAATTGAGACTTGGTGGGGACTTTGATTTGGATGTCCTTATCCTGTGTCTTGGGACACAGGATGGTGGGTGACATGTGGATGTGTGTGTGTGTGTGTGTGTGTGTGTGTGGAGAGAGAGAGAGAGACAGACAGACACATACACACTGTGGACACCTTTCAGCAGGGCACTCCTGGCCTTCGATGCCTTTTTTTTTAACTTCCTTTTTGGGGACAGGCAGGGGTTTTGGTGTCATTTTGGTAAAATGTGTAAATGAGAAAACTCCTAATGTACTTGTCACTCAAAAAATTTAGCATTTCAGTTTTTCAAAAATGTCCCCATCCCATCCCAAACCAAACCAAAACAACCCCTGACAAAGCTGTTAGACCCAGAACAGAATTGTGCTCTCCGAAAGGTTTGGGGGTTAAGTAGATTACCAGACTGCTGACAAAGGATCTCCAGGTAGCCTTGAACCTCCACTCTTTTGGTCATCTCAAGGGTTAACTCACTACTCGCACTGTTTGGGGTCCCCTTGACAAAGAAGCAGCTCCCCCATTCTTTGATCCACTCCCCTTGTTAAGCGGCACTTTAGGTGGTCCTCCCTCCTTCAATGCAGCTTATAAAAAGTCTTCACAAATTTCATGGGAGTTTTTCATTATCTTCTCATTCCTTGTTTCCATGAACTTTTTGAGGGCCCCTCCTTTGTGGGTTCAGAGATAACATGGTTCCGGCTTGATCGGGGCACCAGACATGCCACCAAGAGGGTGCCGGGCACATGGAGAGGCCATGCACGGGGGCTCTGACTGACAGCCCCAGCTGAGGCACCAGTGGCCATAAAAGCAAAGATGCTTTTGCAATGACTTCAGTCACAGGCACCGCCTAACTACAAGTGGGCAAGATCTCAGTCACAAAGAACCAAGAGGATCGAAATAAAAGTTGTCATTCTTTTGTTTTCTTTTGTCACTTTGTTTTGCTCTGTCTTGTTGTGTGCGTGTGTGCATATTATGACCTCTGTGGGTTTATCTAGATAAGATAGGCTGGATAAACAATCTGGAGGAGAAAACAATGAGAGCAATGGTTTTAGGGAGACATGAGAGAGGGGGAGGTGGGGAAAGGAGGTGGTGTTAACCAACCCAGGGCCAAAGGAACAAGTGATCCAAAACCAAAAGTGGCAAGGTGGGTGTGAGAGGCCTGGTAGGGATTGATCAAGAGTAATGTAACCAAGAGAAATTACCGAAACCCAAATGAAGACTGAACATGATAGAAGGACTGGAGGAAAGTAAAAGAAATAGAGAAAAGAACTAGGAGGCAAAGGGCATTTATAGAGGTCTAAATACAGGCATGTACACATATAAATATATTTATATATGATGATGGAGAAATAGACCTATGTGCATATATTTATAAGTTTAGTATTAAGGTTGCAGATGGACATTGGGCTTCTACTCAAGTACTCCCTCAATACAAGAACACTTTGTTCTATTAAACTGGCATTCCTTGATGTTCACCTTCCCAACACAATCATGGAAGACAAATTGTGCATAGGCAAACATGATGAAGAAAACTGATGGTGTCTGGCTTTCAAAGGATATAGTGTCTGGGCTCTTAAAGGCTTGAAGATAAACAAGTGGCCCTCTAGCTCAGAAGCAACAAAGGCCACATGGAAGAAGCACATCAACCTGTGTGGTCACGAGGTGTTGAGGGATCAGGTATGAGGCAACAAAGAACAAAAAAAATCACATCATTGTGAATGAGGGTGAGTGCAGATTGGGGACCCAAAGCCAATCTGTAGGCAACTGGACATCCCCTTACAGAAGAGTTGTGGGGATAAGATGAACCAATCAGGGTGCAGTACACCATTAATGAAACATACAACTTTCTTCTAGTTCTTACATGCTTCCCCTCTCTCCCACTATCATGACCCCAATTCTGCCTCACAAATCTGGCTAGACCAGAGGATGTACATTGGTACAGAAAGGAATGCGAAACACAGGAAATCCAGGACAGATGATCCCTTCAGGACCAGTGGTGAGAGTGGCAATACCAGGAGGATTGGAGGAAAGGTGGGGTAGAAAGGGGAAATTGAGAACAAGGATCTCCATATAACCTCCTCCCTGAGAGATGGACAACAGAAAAGTGGGTGAAGGGAGATGTTGGACAGTGTAAGATATCACAAAATAATGATGTAAAAGTTACTAAGGGTTCATGAGGGAGGGGAGCCAGGAAGGGGAGGGGAAATATGAGGAGCTGATACCAAGGGCTCATGTAGAAAGCAAATGTTTTGAGAATGATGATGGCAACAAATGTACAAATGTGCTTGACACAATGGATGGATGTATGGATTGTGATAAGAGTCATATGAATCCCCACTAAAATGATTTTAAAAATAGTATAGAGCTCAAATGGAAGGTGTTTAGAAAATGGGGATGGCAACATATGTACAAATATGCTTGCTAAAACTGATACATGGAATGTTATAAGAGAGGAGCTCTGGCATCTTAGTAGTTACAAGTCAGGAATGCTATAAGCGCTGTTTGAGGCCCCAATAGAATGAATTGTACAAAAAGGATTGTTGCCATTTGACAGTGAATTTGGGGGTAATGGAGCTACAGAAATATGGCTGAGCCCTGGTGGCGTAGTGGTTGTGCACGGGACTGCGGCCCACTGGGATGGAGGTTCAATTCCAGCTCCACGGAGCAAAGGCTGGGCCTCCTACTCCCACCACCAGTGGGCAGTGATGCCCAAAAAACAAAACTTAAAAAAAAAAAAAAAAGAAATAGGCATTATACCCACACTACTCTTTTAGGGGTGGTTTGTGTTGGCTTTTGGGTTATCTTGGGCCTCCTTGGGGTTCCCTGGACCGGAGAGCAATCTGCCCGCTTCTTCCTTCACGATGAACGCTAACTGTGGGCTCGTCAAGTTTTAGCTCTATCTATATTAGATTTTAAATTCTGTGCCCTAGTCTGCACAAGGTGACGACTTACAGTGGGAGCCCTATATGAATCTTGAGTCTGCATACATTTAGCTTCCATGGAGCTCCCTTTTGCCCATTAATCGATAATACGGACACTTTGCTCTTCAGGCACGACAGGTTGGAGCGCAGTCGCTGCTCCTCTCCAGGCCGGCCTCGGGAGGGACTGTCCCCTCTCAGGAGCCTGCCTACGTGTGCCCTGCATGGAAGTTGGGGTGCGAGGGTTGCATGGTCATGAGTTACACACCAAGCAAGGTGGTCGAAGGGCCCCGAGCTATCCTGGAAGCCATGCTAAGCTGTAGCAGTATGTCTCTCCCCGTCTGGGTCCCTTTGCCCTTTCCATATTCTCACCTGAGTCGATGAGGAATCAATCTGCTGCCGACCGTGATTATGTAATGAATTCCCTTTGTTTTCCATGAGTTATAATCTAGCCATGTGCAGTGAATCATTCCGACATCATTAAGGCCTCTTGCCGCATTCATCCAGAACATGGGGCTTTGTCTTTTGCTTGTCTTTGTTTTGTTTAAGACTAAGTACAGCAGTCTATATAAAACATAGTTAGCTCTTTGTGATATATATAATACACATCTACATATAGAGATAGATATTAATTGCTTGGAGAGAAGGGAGTGGCCCAATGTCACATGCGGATCCATGTCAGTCACAAACACGTGATGCTCTGTCCTGTTGACCACTCCCTCTAAACTCACTGCCCTTCTCATGGCACACAGCGACTCATGGTGACTCTGTAGGATGGAGGAGAGCTGCCCCGCTGGGTTTCTGAGACTGGAAATCTTGATGGGAGTGGAAAGCTTCCCATCTCCCAGTCTCCCTTGGGGAGGCTGGTTGTTTCCAACTACTGACCTTGTGACTAAGAATGTGGCCTACTACTCTGCCATACCACCACAGCTCCCTCCTGTTCACCATATTTACCATGAAGGATATATATATATATATATATATATATATATATATCTTATGTATGTGAATTGTGTGATGTCAGGGACTCTTGGTTTTGTTTTATAAATCATTTTACTGGGGACTTGTTCAACTCTGATCACAATCCGTCCATTGTGTCAAGCACGTCTGTACATCTGTTGCCATCATCATTTTCCAAGCATTTTCTTTCTACTTGCACCATGAGTATTGGCTGCTCATTTCTTCCCTTCTCCCCACGCCCCCCCCCCACCACCTCATGACCCCTTGAAAATTCTAAAGTATTCTTTTTTTATGTCTTGCACTGTAGGGGCTCTTGTTTTAATTTGTGTTTTCAAGTAACAAAAAGAGAACCGTGATTAGTGCTCCTTGGAACTAGTGGAGTATGTAAAATGCCTCCAACAGCCATGATGCTGGTGACATTGGAAAAGGGCCAAGAGCAAAGAACAGGCTAGGGGGACCGATTACAGGGATCTCCATAGAAGCTCTTCCCTGGGGTACGGACAACGGAGAAGTGGGTGAAGGGAGACATCAGACAGTGTAAGATATGATGAAGTAATAATAATGTATAAATTATCAAGGGTTCGTGAGGGTGAAGGGAGCGGGGAGGGAGGGGAAAAATGAGGAGCTCATGCCAAGGCCTTAAATAGAAAACAAATGTTTTGAAAATGATGAGGGCAACAGATGTACAAATGTGCTTGACATGCAATGGATGGATGGATGGCTTGTGATAAGAATTGTACGAGCCCCCAATAAGATGGTTTTTTAAAAAAAGCATGCTAGAGAAAAGTCACACAGCTCCCTGTCAATTGGTGTCTAAATACTCATTCAAACAAAAGATAGGTATACGGGGATAAAGTGTTCTATTGTTAAAGGAGGGTGAAAAATTGTTCATGTAACTGAAAAGCTCAGAAACTGGAGAATAAAATTCCTTAAATGGACTCAGGGTTGTGTCTTCATGGGGTAATTTAAGCACTACTATAGTCTGCTCAAGAGTGGCTACTATAGAGTGCTCAAGAGTAGCCCAGTGACAAGCTGTAAAAGATACTTTACTTGCTGAGAAGATAATGCAAAACTCTTCACTGTTAGTTTGTTGAATTGTAGGAACGTTCAGACCTTATGATCAGTGGCTTAGGGGGGTTGGGAGGATGATGGGGAAGTATCATGCACTCCACATAAATGTCTCATTCACAAGCCTCAACCACGAAGCAAATTATATGGTTTATCCTGCTCTAGAAAGTATCTCTCATGAGTCTGCATCGACTTGTTGGCAGTGAGTTTGGGTTTGGGTTTTTGGTTTATAAAGCATTTCCATACATTTCTCTACCTGTTGCCAACCAAGTTGATCTGTCTATGGCCACTGGTCTCCGTTAGCCAATTTTATGACTTCCCCAAAGGGAAAACCACGTATTGTAGCTCTAGTGCTATGTTTTCTGTACGCCCACAGTTCTCAATTCTTACCTTTGTCCTAACCATTACTCTGCTGTGTTGTAATTGTCCAAGCACTTCTCTCTCCAAGACTTGGTGAGCTTCTTGAAAGTCACAGCGGTCATTTATTTTTCTCTCCTTGCTCCCTGGCAGCAGCAGGACTACCCTTAATAATTAAGTTTCTACCAATAAGTGAATGAGTGGGTAAACTAACGAGGGAAAGAACTTTCCACCATTTCTTCATGTTTCACGCAACACAGGGTACTTACTTTCCCCCAAATATGCCTTGTGTGTCCTCAACTCTGAAGGGACTATTCTTTCTTTATAGTCTTTGTAAAACTTCTCAGTACACACAACAGTGTAGCAGCAGTCCATATAATCGTGTAACTACATACTTTGTTGGACCCAGAGAGAATGGAAGAGACAGCTTCACAAATTATTAAAAGTTTCAAGATGGGGATGGTAGAACCTCAAACCAAGTATGGAGTCTTTCTAAGTGTCAGGCCCTGTGTGCCCGCTTCCTGAGATTTGTGTTGGTCATGTATGCCACACTGCTATCTCTGGTAATTGCATAATTCTTATTTCAGGAACCATTCTGACCGATTCGTGGGAACCACACAACTGTTTCCAAGGCCAGGCATGGACATGAGATCCTGGTCTAGAACAAGAAAGCCTTGCTTCCCACCAGTCCTATTTTGTTGGCCAAAAACAGGTAGTCCAAGCACAACTATTGAAACCATTCCTCTGAATTTTGCTGAGCAAAAGAGGTGCTATTAAGAAAACAGGAGCGAGGAGGAGGAGGAGGGAGAGCTGGCAGCTGTGAGCACAGCGGCGATGGTGAGATGCGGGCTTTATGGTGCCGGTCTTCATGGAGAACTATTCCTGAACACAAAGCCGTTTGGTGGGATGTAATTATAAACAAAGATTGAGCCAAGATAAAAAGAACATCTAAATGTGAGTGTTAGAAACATTACTACGCATCTCAGTGAATTTGCAAGTAACTCACTGTTCCTGGTGGGTGGGCAACCATCGTGGGCCTGCACCATGGGCCTCCGAATTCACTTTGTGGTTGACCATCATGGTTGGTGCTGCATGGGTTTGATTGTCTTTGTCTGGCTGTACAATATCGTGATCATTCCCCAAATTGTCCTCTTTCCTCACTATGAAGAAGGCCATATTCCAGGCATGTTAATAATAATATTCTATGGCATTTTTGTATTTTGTCTGGTTGCCTTGGTGAGGGCCTCAATAATAGATCCAAGATGGCTCCCAGAGAACCCCAAGATCCCACCTGGAGAAAGAGAGTTGAGGGAATTATGCAACAAGTGTAACTTGAGACAAAAACGTTCCCATCACTGCAGTTGCTGCAGACATTGTTTGAGGAGAATGGACCATCACTGCCTGTGGACTAACAATTGTGTTGGTGAAGATAATCATTGGCTTTTTCTGCAGTTGTGTTTCTACACAGAGCTTCTTACTTGCTATGCACTGATGTTTTCTTTCTGCCACTAATACTACCTCCTTCCACTAAAAAAGCGTAACTTGGACCTCTTTGTCGTTCGACATGAACTGGCCATCATGAGACTAGCTGCCTTTATGGACATTACGATGTTGGCTGGAATAACTGGACTCTTTTATACACAACTAATTGGCATCATCACAGATACAACATCAATTCAAAAGATGTCAAACTGTTGTAAAGAAATATCAAGGTCCCGAAAGCCATGGCAGCCGACATTCTCAGAAGTTTTTGGCACTCGGAAGATCCTGTGGTTCATTCCTTTCAGACAGAAGCAACCACTGTGAGTTCCCTACCACTTTGCCAATCACATCTAAACAGATGAATGGTGGGCACAGATGGGTCCTCCAGGCTGGAGATGCATTACATGTTTCATGATAATAGAACGATGACAGTTTTCAGGTCCATTAAAATCCACCCACCAATCTTAGGCATCAAAAAAAAAAAAAAACAGAAAAGAAAACAGGAAGTGTTTTCTTTTCTAGACCTCTTCAAGGGATCACCAATTGGTGAAATCTCACTGGAGATAAAGCTGGTGCTGAAAACGTAGAGTGGCGATTGGAGAGATTCCTGCCAAGATTATTTAAGCATCTGGACTGTGCCGACTACATAGACTATTCATTTTTTCATTTGTTTAAGTCAATAAATTTCCTTGTTGGCCTAAGTCAATTTACCTTGAGTTTTGGTCACTTGAAAAAAATGTAAAGGCCTGATTGATAGATTTACCGAACCCAGCACACCGCCTTAGGTTCCATCCTGACTCATCGTGCTCCTCGATGGGGTTTCCTGGGTTGTAAATATTTATGAGAACAGGCAACTTCATCTTCCTCCTGCTGAGAGGCTGGCCGCTTCAACCCACCAACCTTTCCATTTGCAGTCCAACACTTACTTACCCAAAGCCCCACCAGGACTCCTTGGGTCCTGATAAACATCTTCCCACTTGACTCATAGGTCACCAGAGGTTGAAGGAATTAAACAAAACATTGTTTAATTCTATGACCCATCCTTTGCTTGGCTCAGCTTTAGTTGAGAATCAAGGCAAGGAGTAGAAGAGCCTGTGGGGCCTGTGACTGGGTGATTTATTAATGTGTCAGATGTAATGGAGACATTAATAGCATGCTAAAGATTTAATCTCTTAGTCAGACTCATTGTTTTCTGTGTAGTGGAAGACACAGACCAGAAGCATGGGTTGGAAGGATTTTTTTGACTTTCAATTTGGAAGGGCTTTCTTGCCTGAGAACACCCACATGAAAATTAACTTTTCCCCAGAATGATGGCATGACTCAGGTGACCTTGCAAGGCACCACTTGAGATGTGTGAGAGGATCATGGGAGCAGGTCAGATCTTTCAAAGAGCTAGGTTCCATATAAACAAAGGGGATTCAAATTAAGAAAGAAAAATAGGAAAGTAACATTTTAATTATTTTTAAATATTCTAATATTGTAATGGCAAGAAAGATCTACTTTGTAATATGAATCAATAATATGATTATTTTAAAGTATTTGAAAAGATGTGACTCAGGGTAGACTATTTTGTGACTCAAGACTAGATAGTCTACATAAAGTTATATATATGTAGTTATATATAGTTTATGTAGCTTCACTCTCACCAGCTGCCCCAGCCCTATGCCTAAAGCCAAGCTCCACGGAGTCCAGCCGTGCAGGCCAGCCCAGTGACCAGGGCTCCTTCGGTCTGCTTGTTCCCTCTCTGCTCTGAACGGCTCTTCTCAGGCCAGTGGGGTGTTTCTGACTTGGGCCCAGACACACCTCAGCCTGCATCCTCTCCCTGAGTTTCATTTGGAATCACGAGCAAGGTCTCAGATTGCTGTCTCTGAAGCCAAGAGCAACCACATGATCTAGCCTTTGAATGTATTGGCAGCGACAACAAATTCTCATACCTCCAGGGCAGCCAAAATCTTGAGGTCAGTTCACTTCCCCCATGATCTCATCCGAGTCCTCCTGCCCTTCTTCCCCGAGGGGAAGGCCCAGCTGTGCTCAGCTTGACGCTCAGCCCAGCACTGGTCTCCGGCCCCCAGCCCCTACTTGGGCTTGTCTTCCACTGTAGCCTGCACGACGACCCCTTCTTTGGGGGTCTCCTGACTTGTTACCTCCATTTTGCTCTCTTAATTTGAATCCTCTTTGCTTGTATGGAACCTTCAAACCTGCTCCCATGATCCTCTCACACATCTCAAGTCACCTCAAGTCATCTCAAGTCATGGCACCTGAGTCGTGCCATCATCCTGAGGAAGTTAATTTTCATGTGGGTGTTCTCAGGCAATATTATTGCCTGGTGTTCTTTCAGTTCCTCGGCTTCAGTGATCTTTGTCTCTCTCCACTTCAGGCATGGCCAGTCGTAGAGGCTCTAAAACAGCCCCACGCCTCAGAACTAAACAGTTACACTCCAGAATTCCTGAAGTTGCTAAACAAACAAAACAGAAAGTTCCAACGTCTCACGTTTTCATGTCTGTTCCTCAGTTTCGAGCTTTCAGATGGTTAAACGTCTGCATTGTTACTTTATTGAGACCGTGGACATCTCCATTTCCTTTCAACAAAGGTCTATTGAGTCTATGTAGTGTCTGGCACTGCCAGGCCACAGTCAGGAAGTCTCATTCTAGGGCAGCGGTTCTCAGCATGTTTGGGGGTCAAACAACCCTTTCACAGGGTCACCTGATTCTTAACAGTAACAGCATTACAGTTATGAAGTAGCAACAAAGATAATTTTATGATTGGGGGTGGGTGTGGGTCACCACAACATGAGGAGCTGTATGAAAGGGTTGCAGCACTAAAACGGTTGAGAACCACTGCTCTGGTCCATGTGCCAGCTACCTCTGCTGCATAATAAACCTCTCCAAAACATAGTAACGTCCAAAAAGAGGGAGGTAGTTGCAGTGCTCTGGAAGGAATTTGGTTAGGGCTGGTTTGGATGGATAGTCTGTTCCCCTGGGTATCATCTATCAGTCAGTTGATAGCTTGACTGGTCTGGAAAATCCAAGGAAGCACCATCCATATGTCTGGCACGTGAATGCCGCTCTCTATGGCCATGGTCTCTATATGTAGAGTGGTTGTGCTTCCTCACAACATGGTGGTCTCAGAAGTCGTCAGACTTCTTGCGTGCCTGCTGGCTCCCCACAATTGAAAAGCATCCTAAAAGTTAAACCTGAAACTGACATGCCCTCCTTTCTTCCACATCCTCCTGGCCAAAGAAAGGGAAAAGAACTTGTCTTACGGCCAACCCAGACTCAAGACCCAACCCAAAGGACTGCCATGAGTCAAGGCTGACTCAGAGCAAGCCCTCTCTGAGTCTCAAGACTGACTCTTCACAGGAGCAGAAAGCCCTGCCAATGTAAAACTGCAGTGAGGCAGCAGCTTACAATCATTCCCAGACCCACTGTGGCAGTCATTGCTTATGCTAATGCCATGATTGAGATGTAGGGGCGGAGTCTACCCTGTTAATCTGGAGATAGCCATTGAGTAGCCCATGAGGCCTCTGTGTGGGTATGGCTTTCTCCTAAGACTACTGGGAGATCTCGCGATATATTTCCCTCGTGAAGATGAGAAGCTATCTTCCCCAGTGGTTGGGAGTTAGTCTCAGAAACAATGAATCATGGACAAGACAAGATGGCAGCGTCTGAGAAGCTGGAAGAGCCAGTGGAGAGACCACACGGCTTTGCCCTGATGGAGCCAGACCTCTGAAGCTGGGGCGGCCACATGGAGACCTCAGCCAGCAATGAGTTGCTTCTGCTCTTGAGGGACTCTGAGCCCTGGAAGCGAGGAGCCATGTGGAGGCCCCTGCCAGCACTGGGATTCTGCACCCACTGACCTGTGACTTCATGAGTCAGAAGGAGACTTTATAGACTGATTTCGGGCATAAGGGTTAATAACGGACTTATGACTGTGAACTGGACTGGGCTCAATGTCCTGTTCCTCTTGTATACAAACCTTTTCCTTATATCCATATGCGTGTCTATGAAATTTGTTCCTCTAGTCTGCCCGGACTGACACAACCACTACCATGGAGTTGGCTGAAACTTGGAGTGACCATGCCGGACAGAGGAGCACTAACAACCCTTTGCTGTTAATCTTTATAGAAGTAGAAAGTCCCATCTTTCTCCCAGGGAGCTGTTGGTGGTTTCAAACCGCTGACCTTGCTGTTACCAGCCCAACACATCACCCATCACACCACCACCGCTCCTTTATTAGCCATTCCAGAGACACAAATCAGAATAACAAATACCATTTCACCACAGTAGCAAAAACGAAGTTTATGGGCTGAACCCCAGGGGCATAGCGGTTGTGCGTGGGACTGCGGCCCACTGGGATGGAGGTTCAATTCCAGCTCCACAGGAGCAAAGGCTGGGCCTCCTACTCCTACCACCAGAGGGCAGTGATGCCCCCAAAACAAAACAAAACAAAAAACAAAGTTTAAAAAGAAAACAACAAAAGCCTCCAAAGTCTCATAGGACATTTTCCAAAAACCCCCATAGATATTAAAATATCATAGTTCATACATAAAATAATAAGATCCTATGAAATTACTGGACTAACAGACTATTCTACCTCTTTCCTCAAGACAACAAAATTGTGTTTTGAAAATGCTGCTAAATATGAATGCTGACAGTGTTTTTCTCTTGCAAGGGACCCGAGCATGTCATAAGTACTCAGTACAGAGAAGGGAGCCTGTGGGGGTGAGTGAAAATGTTGCAGGAGTTGTGTCTGAGTGAAGATGACAGTTTTATGATTGGGGGAAATATATATACACACACACACACACAGACATCTTCTTTCAAAGATGCATTCTATGGGGTGATCATAATGTCTAGAAATAGTGAGGATACTGTTTTGTCGCACATGGTAATGTCATATACCTATGAACAATTTATCGAGTTGTCTGTTAAAAAAGAAAAGAAAAAAACAAATGTTGCCAGAGTGTGGCGAGATTGGCATTCTCATACACTGCTGATGGGACTGTGATATGGAGCGACAAGTGTGAAAAGTGCCATTGCACTGCTATAAAGCACTGCAAATGTAAACGTTATTTGACCCAGCAAGCCCATTACCAGGTACGTATCTGCAAGAAAGTAGAGCCAACAGGACTTGGACAGATATTTGCTCACTCGTGTTCACTGCAGCATTGTTCACAATAGCAAAGAGATGGAAACAATCAAAACGTCCATGGTTGGGGGAATGGATAAACAAACAAACGATGGTACATACATCCACTGGAATACTATGCAACATCAAAGAATAGTGAGGAATTTGAGAAATACCCCATAATGTAGAAGAAGTTGGAGGACAGTGCTCAGTAAAATCAGTCAATCACTAATGGTCAAATATTGTATGAGTCCACTATTATAAAAATAGTGGCAGTTTACACATGGAAACAAATTCTTGATGATTATGAGATGGGGGGGGAACATGAGGGAATTCTAATTAAATCATGTACCTGTGTCAATTTGGTTGAAAGGAAAAGCAACGTACAATGAGGGGGAAATCAACACAATATCAATAAAGGAAAGGGAGACACAGCAGGGTACACCAGAGTTATAGACAACAAAGGTAAACACAATCACACACATGTGACAGGGAGGTTTATTGTGCCAACCTTGCCAATAGGAATAAGTGAGATTAATCAGGTCGCAATTTGATTGGAGGGCAATGAGATTCCTTCGAGATCTTCTTCACGACACTGCTGATGTATATATCGCTTGAGGTTGGGACTGTTGGATCCTGTTGTCTGGTTGATGATCGGTGACCTTCCCTGCTGTTTGCTGCCTGTGACTGGACTGCCTGCATTGTTCTACAGAAGACCCAGCTGTCTGCTCCCTGACCTTGAACCCAGCAGCCCTAGTGAGCTGAAGGACTTCCAGTTTCATAACTGTTTCTCGGAAACGAGTTGAACTGAACCCTCTGTACTGCTGTGTGGACTAATTAGCTGTTATATTCTTTCATGCCATACATACATAAGTAATAAGAGTCCTCATTTTGTTTCTCTAGAGAACCCTAATACAACCGAGTATTATTAGCTAGAAGGCACAATAATTGACAAATGGGTCCACAGGCCAGTGTGCAAAATGAACAGGCACTTTGTCGTTAGATGCCATTGAGTCGATTCAGCCCACAGCAGCCTTATGTGCGACCAAACAAACACCGCCCGGTCCTGCGCCATTCTCACCCCTGTTCCTGTGCTTGATCTCAGGTGGCAGCCATGGTAGCAATGCATCTCCGGAAACCTTCCTCTTTTTTGCTGCCCTTCTGCTTCACCAAGCAGATGTCCTTCTCCAGGAACTAGTCTCTCCTGCCCACATGTCCAAAGGATGTAAGAGGCAGTCTTGCCTCTAAGGCTGTAGTTCTTCCAACATGGGTCAGTCTGTCCTTTGAGAAGTCCATGGTTCTCTTCCAGTATTCTTCTCTGGCCCTGCAGTTCAAATGCCCCCATTCTGCGGTGGTCTTCTTTGTTCAACGCCCAACTTCAACGTGCGAAGGAAGCAATGGAACATACTCTGGCTTGGGTCAGGTGCATCTCAGTACTTTTTTGTTGCTTTTCAATACTCTGAAGGGGACTTGTGAAGCAGGTTACCTAATGTAACACATCTTTCCGTCCCTGGACTCCTGCTTCCCTGAGCATGGATTGTGGATCCAAGCAAGACAAAGTCGTTGACAATTCAACCTGTGCTCCATTTCTCAGGTCACCGATCCGTCCGGTTGTGAGGAGTTGGGTCTTGACATCGAGTCGTCCTCCACACCGAAGGCTGCGATCCCTGATCTGCAACAGTAAGTACTCTACAGCCTCCTTAGCAAGCAAGGTGGGGTCACCTGCACGCCGCAGGTTGTTAATAAGCCCTTCTCCAATCCTGGTGTCACAGATATCTTCATACAAGCCGGCTTCTCTGATGAGCTGCCCAGCATATAGGTGAATACCTAAGACTGTTCTTAGTCTGGAGGCCCCTGCTGAAACCTCTTCACTTTGGGTGACCCCCACTGGCACTTGAAAGACTGCTGATGTAGCTTCCAGCATCACAGAACACACAAGCCACCACAGTATGACAAACTAACAGGCAAGTGACAGAGCACATATGCGTGATATTTAAATTAAAGGGGTGACACTCATGACTGACCGCATACAGGTTCGGTAGACAGTATTTCTACATAGATACTTGTATGTGTTCTAAATATATCTTTGCTTATAATAGAGCAAATAGGCTTGAAAGTCTGCAACCCTCTAAGCCATAAACAAATACCATAAGGGAATGAGGCACTGTTCCCGTGGAGGCTCGAGAACATATTTGAGGGAGACATCAAAGCCTCTTGGCATAACTTAGTCCACAAAGACAATGTTCTACATCCTACTAGAGTGAGTCAAGACCGGAGTCTTAAAAGCTTATGAACTTCCATCTAAAACGCCACTTGGAGCAGAAAAGGGTGAAGAATGTGACAGGCCCATGGAAACAATTAGTCTCATGTACTAACGGGTCATGTGAACTTCAGTTCCCACAGCCCAGAGGCCAGAAGAACAATGTGATTCCTGACCACCCCTGCTGAACACTCTAACCGGAATCATACTGGAGAATCCTGAATGGAATGGGAAAAAATGTGGAGCAAAACTCAAAATGAGGTCGAGGCTGGTGGAACTTCTAAGACTATGACCCTGGGTGGCCCTGCAAACCTCGAACTGCACTCCCCGCCGTCGCCCAACTTTCAGCCAAACGTTACGCATACCGAGGGCATGGTATGCATGCCTTAGAACAATCAAGTGGACAAGATAAAGCTTCTACCCAGGGACAATGCGCAGAAGGCCGGGAAGAGTCGGAAAGATAGAAGGATGGAAAGGTAAATGGGAGAGGGAGGTGGAAGGCAGGCTGCACACAGGAGGGACGGCAACCCACGCCACAACACGCAAGATGCTCGAACGGTGCGGTGGCAAGGTGACACGCTCTGCAACCTTTCCCTCCCATCACAATACACCATGCTGTATCTTTGTGAGTGTGTTGCATCTTTTAAAATAAAGAACGATAATAATAAAAGATTGATGTAGGAAGAAGGGCTAGTAAGCAAAAGCAAAAACAGGTGCGTTTGGGTGCTGGAAAGATGTCCAGATGTCAGCAGTGCAGAAAACGAGAGTGTGGTAGGAAAGGAGGTCAGAACAGTAGGAAGAGTCAGATCAAGTGTACTGGGCTGAGGAGCATGGATTTTATTCCAAGAGCCATCAATGGAAAGCCACTGAAGAGTTTTCAGCAGAGAAGGGACATGATACAATTTACTTTGTTAAAAGTCAGTCTGGCTGTCTTGTGGAGAACAGGCTGTACCATGTGCAAAGTGGGGAGCAGCAAGACCAGTGAGGAGGCAGATGCTGCTTGTTTGGGGTTTGGTTCACTGGGAATGCTGAGCTTATACCTGTTCAGTTTTGCTCAAGTTCTCTTCCTGCCAGGAGAGCATGAAAGTCCCTCCTGACCGTCCTGCACCAAGGCAGCCCACACCGGTTGTCATAGTTAAGGCTCTCCTTACACAGCACTATAAAAACAGAGTAGCAGTCTCTCACAGGGGCAAGGAAAGATAATCTAGCTCAACATCGGTCCAGGGCTGATTCCTCCGAGGTGAAGCTCAGATACAGCTCTGCTCACCCACATTCTCACCGATCTCCTTCTCTGCCTCTTTTGAGATCCATTACAACGGTCCCATGAAACTCATAGATTACAGGGCTTATGTGGGAAATGATAGGTTACGATTCAAGATCAGGAACAATTTGGGAAACAGTTCTTCCATCAGGACAGCTTCATCTCAGCCTTGCCCTCAAGCAGATCTCTCTCTGACCCTCAGTCACTCAACTCTTGGCTTCCCTGCCCTCGTCTTGGCCCTTGGCCTTGACCCTGCGTACACAAGTGTTATGAAGCTCTTTAGATGCACTTCCAAAGTTTAGCCTGGGGATACCCTACTCCACCAGAAAGCCTCAAAACTGTTTAGTCCTCTCATGCTGAGTGTCTGTATGCTCACAGAGGCCAGAGCTAGAAGGGCACAAGAAAGTAACTCTTCACACTGAGAGCACCTTAGGGTTTTTAAGATTATCTTAAATTCCATATCTTTACATATAACGAGGCTCTTCGTGATAGGCTTGTAACCCTCATTCGCCCATCTTTGCCTCATTTTCTGTCCTTTGCCCCACACGTCCATGTCCCCAGCCGTATGGAACTATTCACTGGCCCCTGACCACATTCTAGTTCTTGTGCTGTTTTTCCTCCACCACCACTACACTGTATCAACTCAACTTCTGTTCTTCCTTCAAAATCCAATAAACATCACCTCTTTCACTAAGCCTTACCTGAAACCCCAGTTTTATCTAGATTCCCCTTTTTGATTTTCTCATACAATCTGTGACTTGGCATATGAGCTTGTTAAGGCAGTTAGATTCAGGGACAGGGAGTTGTCTCTCCCCTGCCTAAAAAGGCCTCTATAAAGGAGGTTGGGAAGAACTCAGACAACCATTTGCTGTCTATAAAGACCCCCAAATTGAGCATGCTCAGATCCAAGCCCTCAGTCAGGTGAGAGGGACACTTGGGTGGTTCAAACGAGGCCCAAGCGTGTCACCTCACCCAGGTGAGCTAACCAAGCCAACGGGTCAACCAATACCATCAACCACACCTCCCCAGCCAGTGGTTTGAAATAGCCTGACTGTGTGTGTTAGACAGGGTTCTCTAGAGAAACAAAACCAGGACACTAATAATTCTCACTATATTTATATAGATAGAAAGATATCTAACATAAGACATAAACAGTGAACTAATCTATAAAGCAGTACAAATGGCTCAGTGCAACTCACTTGTGTGAGACAGCTAGTGCACTGGCAGTCCTTGGAGTCTTGAGGGCCCTGAGTAGTCCCCTGTAGAGCAATTCAGGCTATCCTTCCACAGACAGCAAACAGCAAAGCAGGTCACCAACAGTCAGCCAGATGACAGAGTCCAACAGTCCCCAGCTCAAGAGACGTCTATTCCATTAGTGTGGCAACACAGGGCTTGAAGGAACCTCAACTCACCGCAACACAGTCCACGGATTAGGGGTCCCATGGGTAGTGTAGCTTGGAGATTGAGGCTCAGAATGAACAAGGCAGCCCGCGGGTCTGAAGATCATAGAGCAAGAGAGCAAGGGTGGGGCTCGCCGAGCCATTTGTATCTCTACCCTTCACTTGATCTTATGTGTGTTCATTGGCCATGTTGGCACAACAAGCCTACCTATCACACTGTGGGAAGACTGCCCTCTCTACCCTGCTCCTGGTTGGTGGCAGGTAAGGTCTCCCTCCCCCTCGCAGGAGCACATGCATCCATCTCAGGGCCTACTCAGCACCCACAGCCTCTGGGCACACATGCTGTTAGCCTCTAGGGTGCTTGGGCTTCTAGCCTCCTGGGATCCCCCGTCACCATCACACCACCCCCAGTTACGCACACGTGGGGACTCTCTTCCCCATGATTGTTCTTGTCCAGTTGTGACCCCCTGTGTGCTTCAGTGTGGCTTGGCACACTTCCCTGAAACAGCCTGTGCTCTTGAGACCGTAACACCTGAAACGTGGCCAGTGCTTCATAAAAACCCACTTGGATTACAAAACAGACTTTGGTGTGAAGCCAGGAACCAAGATACTACCCACTTGAGAAACCTGACGGGCCCATAGGAGTCTAACTCCCTGTCTGTCTCTTCCTGTCTGTGTGTTCCTTAAGGACGGAGACTTTCACTAGTGCCTGGCACAGCCCTCCTAACTGAAGAAGTGTCCGAGAAGGAACATATCCCACTCAGCATATCTGCCATCAGCGGCTTGCAAAGTGTGTGTTATAAAGTGAAGTCGCACCAGCAAGACAGATCCCTTTCTGGAGTTTCATTCTTCGGAGTCCGTGGTGATGCAAATGGTTAAGTTCTTGTCTCCTAGCCCAAAGGTTGGCAGTTTGAGCCCACCCTGAGGCATCTTGGAATTCAAATCTGGCAGTCGGAAAGGTCACAGCTTTGGAAACCTGATGAAGCAGTTCTCCTTTGGATGTGTACACATACAGGGGGTGGCCCGGAAGAGGGACCGACTAGACAGGAACTGACAATAACAAGAGAGTCCTCACCTGAAAAGCCCTCCAAGGAATAAAACCGTGTGGTCCTCTGCGCTCAAGATTCCGCAGCGAGGGCCGCGTCTCTGCCCACACAGGGGTCAACATGACGGCTCACATGATATCGACATAGGGCAGAGTGCCACACACCGGGCCTTTTCCTGCCAGAGTCCCCGGGAAGCCATGAAAAGTCTGCTGCTGCCACCCCGAAGCTCACTGTGATGTTTAAAGGCAAATGCACCAAATGTTACAGACTTTAAATAATTCCAGCCCACAGAGTGGGGAATAAACCATTTAGTAACTCTGTATCTGATAAGGATTTCATACCCAAAGCAAATAAAGAACTATAACTCAAAACAAAAGGGCAGACAACGCAAAAAAGCAAAGGACTTGATGAAGCATTTATTTCTAGAGAAAAAAGGTCAATCAGCCCATGAGAAAACGCTCCTTAATTATTGGGGAAATGCCAGTAGAAACCACAATGAGATCTACCACTTACCACCCGGGGATGACCGTTATGAGGGGGCTAAGAGAGTCCAGAAAGTAACCAGTTGCCAAGGATGGAGCCCTCATGCATTGTCGCTAGGGATGCAGAATGATTTCACCCTTGCAGAAAACAGCTTACTGGTGACTCATAGAATTACCTTATGACCCAGCAATTCCACTCCTACGTGGCTATTGTTTTGTTGGTAGTTATTGAGTCAATTCCTACTCATGGTGACCCTGGGGGTATAAGTTTGATAAACTTGTATATAAACTTGTGTATAAACCGAGCTTTCCAGCACATTGTTGGTGCAGTTTTTGTGGTAAAATTAGGTGACTCGGCTGATATTTGGGCCAGCTTATATCGAGTATATATGATAAGTATATGCATAGGGATAGATATTCTTCACAGACTGATGGTTTTGCCACTGTTAATGTCATCTGCCCCCCAGGTCCCTGTATCTCTCTGTGCATCTAGTTCTTTGCATATAAAAAGGGGGCTTGTCATTTCAAACCTGGTCTACTGAACATAAGTACCTAGATCAAGTCCCATCACCGTGACCACCCGCAACTAGACAGGTTTGGAAACAGCTTACCGAGGCCAGGGATTGGGGTCAGCTTCTTGAGGGGTACCTTCATTTTCCCCCTTGAGATTGCAACATAACTGCAGCAGCTAAAAGGCTCAGGCCTTCACTCAGCCCAAGAACGGAGAGAGAAAGAGGGAGAGGTACTAAGCCTACATCTCAGTCTAAAGGCAAGAAATTTGTTCCAAAAAGTCCCCGAGCGAATGAGGGGGTAGGGATGAGTAGAGAGGAGATGCAAAGGCCATCTGTAGACAATTGGACATCACCTTACAGAAGTTTCACAAGGAAGAGACCAGGGTGTAGAATAGCACTGACAAAGCATACAACTTTACTTCTTTAATGCTTCCTCCACCCCCACGATCATGACCCCAATTCTACCTTACAAATCTGGCAAGATCAGCACATGTACACTGGTACAGTTAAGCGCTCACAACACAGGGAATCCTGGACAGATAAACCCCTGAGGGGGTGGAGGAAAGTAGGGGAAGGGGGGTGGTGAGGAAGGGGGAATTGATTATAATGATCGACATATAACCTCCTCCCACAGGGACAGACAACAAGAAAGTAGGTGAAGGGAGACAGCAGTTGGTGTAAGACATAAAGAAATAATAGTATTTTAAAATTATCAAGGGTTCATGGGGGAGGGCCAGGGGCGGGGATGAGCAGATGCCAAGGGCTCAAGGAGAAAGAAAAATATTTTGAGAATGACGATAGGAAAATATGTACAAGGGTGCTTGATACAATGGATGGATGGATGGATTGTGGTAAGAGCTGGAAGAACCCCCAATAAAATGTTTTTTTTTTTTAAGTGGTAAGAGTCCCCAATAAAATGATTTTTTTTTAAGTTCCCGAGCCTCATTTTCCTGGCAGCTCAGGGCTGGGTTGCCTCACATGCCCAGACCAAGAGCCACCCCCACAGGGGGATGACTTCGTTCCTTAAAGCCCCACCGAGCAGGGCGGCTGTGGGGAAGAGCGGTGTATAGGACTGGCCGGCAGTAAAGGAACTTGAATCCGAGCTCCCTGGACGTTCTTTCCCAGGGGTTCTCAGGAGCTTCCTGCCCGCCCACCAGGCCATTTGTTCTCAGTCCAACCGCCTGGAGTGTTCTCGCCCACATCCTTGGAGGCCAGCAGCGCTCTGCATAAGCGCAGACGGTGAGAATGCCTGAACGGTTCAGCGAGAGGGTTTTCTTTGGCCCAATTAATGGGAAACCGTTACAGGGGGGTTTTCATTCTTCCAGGTTCATACTCTTTCTGGCCATTTAAAAATCCTAAGTTGAAGACGTTACTTGAATTTCCTTCCGTCAACCTTTCCAGAACTCCAGTGCCATGGGGAAGGAGAAAAGTACTTTAAATAGTGGTGCGCGGTGACTATGGAGCTCCGTGGGATAAGCGTTGAGCATCAGGCTTCTCACGGCCAGGTCCACTCTGCCAAGCCCACCTGTTGTTCTACAGGAGAATGGCGAGACTGTTCGGTAAAGGCGTACAGGCTCGGAAAGCCTAGGTTGGGTCGGTATGGGTTGGAAATCACTTGATAGCGGTTGGGTTTTAAGAAGCCCTGGGCATGGTCTGGCCAAGTGCCCAGCTGTTTAACCAGAAGGTGGTCAGCGCCCGCAGCTGCTCTGCAGGATGTGGCAGTCTGTGTAGCGAGGTCAGCCTTGGAAGCCCCACGAGGCAGTCCTACTACGTGCCATAGGGTGGCTGTGAGTCATTGGATCGAATGAATCTGGGGGTGAGACCAAGCCCAGACTGCCGAGCCTCCCGTGCTGTGTGTGCATCAGTCGAAAAGCCAGAAATCGGTGAGCCACTCAGGTCACTGGAACCCCGCAGCCTCATCTCCAGGCAAGCAGCCTGCCGGAAGCCCGGACTCCTGCCGGCGGTGCTCCCTACGGCCCAGCCCTTCAACCGTCCCCCCCCACCCTTCTCTTGCCAGGCATCTGTCTGACCACTCCCCACTTCTCTGAGCATCTTCCCTTTACGGGAAGCTTCTTTGGGCTTGTTGTTGTTGGGTGCCTGTTGAGTCAATGTGCCGCCCGTGCCCAATGGGGTTGGACCCTGTGATCCCCTAGGGTTTGGTCTGGCCGGCTTTCAGACGTAGATTATCAAGTCTTTCTTCTTAGTCCGGCTTCATCGGGAAGCTCTGCTGAGACCTGCCTGACATCGTAGCAGCTGGCCAGCCTTCCCCGACCAAAAAAAAAAAAAAAAAACGGGCCATGGGAATTCACGAGCTTCCTGATTTACAGAGGCGGGCCTGGAGGTTTCTTTGCCACTGATACTCATTTGAATGAAAAAGGAAATAGCCACTGAAGTGTAGTCCTCTGCTAATGAGCACAGCGGGACACACCCTTTCCTGCTGCAGGCCCCAACAGCCTACAGAGAAAGGGAAGGAGTTTGGACAGGTTGGAATGACACATTTTCCACTCAAGATAGCACGGTTCTTCAGGTTGACTGCACAGGTATCACTACGCTTCCTCTCACATGTTCATCCAGGCGTCCCAGGTTCTCTTCAAACCCAGAGCAGCACCCCCACCAAGTTTCCCAGGCTGTAAATTTTTATAGGTCCAGGGAGGCTCCACTTTCTCCCCCGGGGAGTGGCAGTCCAACGTCTAGCCAGGAGGCCAGGAGAACACCTATACCACCAACACGCGCCCCTTCAAACTCACCTCTGTGGCTCACCTCCATGGGTAGAAGCAGATGTTGCATGGTGTTCCGTCGCTGCTTTTTCAAGAGCTTATCAGAACTTTCTTCCAAGAAACTTCTGTAAGGACTCGAGCCTCCAGTGGTCGGTCTTCAGCTGAGTGCATTAACCATGTGCATGGCCCAAGGACTCCAACCAACCAACCAACCAACGCCCTTTGGAAGAGGTGCCTGGGACTCTGGCCTGGCGCTGTTTTCCATCTTTCCCTTGCCCTATAATGTGACTTCACATCTGCCTGGCTGCGCTGCCCCCTCCCTGGGCGCTCACTGCCTTAATCTCGACAACGGGAGTGGTGAACCCCTGGGAGAAGCGCCCTGGGTCCTGCAAGGTGTATAGGCAGTCCTGGTGCTAAGAGGCTCTGGGCCACCTGGCCCTTTGCATGCATGATTGCTTCTCCCCTTTCAGGCTCAGTTTCACGGTCACCCCCTCAACATGTCCTGTCCTGCTCCGTGGACCCAGAGTCAGAGAACCCTATTATCTTCTGCTTTCCTCACCTCATCCATCATCATTAAAACACATGCACTTGTGCTGCTCATTTTCTGTCTGCCAAGGGGATTTTAAGGTCCTCTTCTCTGTCAGGGGTACAGCCACAATCTTGAGTCCGATGTTGACGGAACCACTGACCGTGATTTCAGAAGCTGCCTGGTGACGACGGCTCCTTTTTAAAGTGAAGGCAGCGATGCTTAGCTGGGATTTCACAGAGTGGAGCGGTGGGTGTGCGTTAACAAACTCCCTAAACGTTTGTGGAGGCTTGAAATGATACCATTTTAAGGACGTTTTCAAAGGAACACATCTGGTTTGGGGACTTTTCTCTGCCTGTTGTTTCCAACTTGCTTTTAACTTCTAGATGAGAGAGCTGTAAGAATCCTTCCACGACAGCCAACCGTGATCAATGCATGACTTTTAATTGTCATATGGGTTTCCAAGCTGCGCTGTTGCAATACCACTCTCCTTAGTTTGTTTTTTTTTTTTTACTGCAACACAACCAGAAGGCTTAACCTGTGGGTCACACCCCCTATGAGAGTCAAATGACCCTTTCACTGGGTTGCCCAATTCCTAACAGTAGCAAAATTACAGTTATAAAGTAGCAATGAAAATCACTGAATGGTTGGGGGGGTCACCACAACAAGAGGAACTGTATTGAAGGGTCATGGCGCTCGGGGAGGTGGAGAACCACTGGCTGAAGTGGTCTTTCTTGTGTGTGCTGTAAGCCCGACTTCAGTAAGCTTGCCTTGCCTTGTATACCTTCTTGGGCTGGGGGTATATCTCTGAGGTAGAGACCAGGAAGAAGGCTTACTCGGTTTGCGGCCTGGCACATTTTTTTTTGTAAAGAGATGCCTCTGCCACTCCACCTTCCGGGTCCAGGTGAAGGCCAGGGTGGGTGTGACGCTGAGCGGCTGCTTCCCTCTGGATCCCACGATCTGGTCGGGCTGCCTCTCCTGGGCTCTGGGGTCCCTTGTGGTCTATGTGGTCTGGCCATTACTTGTCTCAGAAAAGAAGAGAATAATCTCTTCCCGTTTCTGTTCAGAGCCACTTCATCTTCTCCACAGGGTACCTGGGGATGGGGACCAGAGGGACTCGAGAGGAGGCATAAGGAGCCCTGTGGTTAAAAATAGCCTAGAATTGCTGCTCTTGGAGAACCTGGCTGCGGTGCCCCTTGAATTTGAGGTGGGCAACGGACAGGCTTAGAGTCATTCGGATCTGCTATGCATGTATTCAACAAGTATGGACTAGGTTTCCCACAGACCCTGACTAACCAGGATCTCCTTGGTCCTGACGCTGAAGTGGGGTCCTCGCGACCCCCTGCCGTGCCAGACAGTGTCTGCTCATTGTGGACACCGGAGAGGTGCCAGAAGGGATACACGAGGACTTGGGGGCAGTAACTAGTTGCCAGCAGGCTCAGAATTATTTCAGCATTTCAATAACTAAAATAAATATGCTCCATCGCCTATCTGTTCTTATCTGTTGCCTTGCTGTACTCTGGTGGCTTGTGTGCTGCTAGGAGGCTGAAAGCATTTAAAGTACCGGCAGAGTCCACCCATGGTGGACAGGTTTGGGCACCCCCTCCAGACTCAGACAAACTAGGAAGAAAGGCCTGGTGACTGACTACCAAAAAATTGGGCAATGAACATCTTATGGCTCACTGCAGAAGTGTCCAGTATAAAGTGAAGATGATCCCCTTCCCCATCTTCCGTTGGAAGGCAGTGGAGTCACAGCGATAACCAGGGCCATGGGCTCAAACATGCCTGTCACCATGAAGGCAGCAACATGGGGCTGAGCAACGTATCAGCTATGCTACGGAAGAGCGCCGTCAGCAAGCCCTGGTGGCTTCGCCGTTAGTCATCGGCTGCTCCCGGCCAGCTCTGCTGTTTGAAACCACTCAGAGAAAGGTAAGACTCTCTACTCCTGTCAAGCGTGACAGTCTCTGAAGCCCACAGGGACAGCGGTACCTTGTCTTCGAGGGTCCCTTTGAGTGGGAAATGCCCCCACTGTGAGAACTACCAGGTGAGGGCTTCAAAGAGCTCACAGAAAGATGGACTTAAAAGGTAGGGGAATTTCCCCACAAAGGTTTTCCATCTCCTCCACTATAATGGAGTATACATTCTAGTGAGATGAGGCAGACGATAAACAAAGTGAACCAAATAAACAGTATGATCCAGTGGTGTTACATATATCCTATGGAAGGAACAAGCCCGGGGGGACGGGGCAGGGGGCGGCAGGTGGAGAGGAAGGCCATAGGAAGTGCCCTGAGGAAGGGAGGTTGTTCTGTACAGAGGAGGAATGAGAAAGGCGCCTTCTCCAGCCTGGCAGATCGCTTTCCCAAAGCTTCTCACCCCCTTCCCCTCGGAGCCTATGGCTCAGGATTGAGGCACACAACCAGACCTGCTGCAAGCGAAAATGGGAAATGCAGACTGAATTCTGGACATGCACACTGACTGGGGTGGGGGTGGGGTGCTTCCTTACTGAGAGTGGAGAGAAGGGATATAGGAGGAGAACAAGCAGCCACAGCAGGGCAATTCCTTGACTACATTGTGGTGTAGAAGGAGAAATCTTAAGGCACTGAAATCCCATCGGATCACTCACAATTCTGCCTGTTATGGGAACAGAGGCACTGGCGGTCTTTCTCTGGATGTCTTCAAGGATGTTTGTTTACTCAACTGACTTGGAAATCAAAGAGGTTGCTCCCTATAAGAGTAAGGTGACCAGACATCCCGTTTTGTAACAATTTAACAATGTCCCGCAGCATTTTAAAATTAAAATAAATACATTGCAATACTATTTTTGCATCCTATGAAAACTTTGTTGCTCCATATAGACCAAATTTTAAATCAAGTACCCACCCCCACCCCCGCTCCCTGGTCAATGGTGTCCCGTTTAAAATCAGGTCACTTTACATAAAGCAAAAAGTAGAGATGCTTACTCTCGAATAAAATAAAGATAGCACCTGCTTTCAAAAGAAGGTAGGTGAATTTCCTATTCGCTTTAGGAAATTCTGATTCCCTAAGTTCAGGGATTTTTTTTTCTATGACATCGCAGCCCACTGCATAGGGGTCCTCTTTGCATTGGTTTGTGAGAACTGGGGTGCAGGCTAGATGGGAAGTCTGCTACTCCATTTCTGCATTCCTATAGTGCGAAAGTCCTAGGCTTGCCTGTTCTCCTGGCATCGAGTACATGATAGGAGGCTGGTTTGTTCATTGTAATCAGGTAACATCTCGGGCCCTTCAACTCTGCCAGACTGACTCCTCAACGGATGAGAGGCTGCTGTGGAATAAGATATTCAGATGGTCTCCAAATAAGACGTCATTTTTATATGTTTGCTGGTACCGTGGGGAAAATGGCACCTCTATAATGGAGAAATCTGGCAGATTGAACCTTAGCAAAATCAAGTTAATAATCCCAGTTAGGGAACAAATTGATATAATGCACTGAGAAGAACCCAGCATGATCTTTTAGATAATTGTTAAAACATATACAGGGTGATTCCAGATTCTAGCATGAGAGATGGGAACAGGGAATGTGCAGCTCACTGTCTCTCTGAGCAGCAGCTGGGCCAAGAGACCAGGAGGACTGAACGGTGCCCAACTACCACAACTAAATATACTGATTGATCAAAGATCCTCTAGGAGAATCTTGATCAAAGGGGGGGGGGTATGTGGAACAAAATTTAAACTTCTCAGAGAATACAGATTACCTAGATCCACAGAGAGGGTGGATAAAGCCCTGGAATTACTGCCCTGAAAGAAGCTGAAACTTTTGGCCAAAATTATCCCCTGGAATTGTCTGAAACCCAAACGCTAGTTTGCTTAGCTTGTAAAGAATGTCAGCTCTGAACACTGTGCTCTTTCAAGATCAACCCAGAGAGGATCAAATGTGAAGAACTAGAGAGAAAACTGAGTGACCCGTGGGTTTGTGTTAATGAGGTAGAAACAAGTGGGAAAGGAAGCGTGACAAAGGTTGCACAGCCAGGAGGCTATAATCAACGTCACTGAGAGGTATGTGTAGAAATGGATTTGCTGTGTGTCGTCTCCACAACAAAATTCATAAAATTCAAATACATGCATACTTAAGGATACACATCACTTAACTACATCTGTATTAGCGTGTAAATTAATCACGAGGTAATAACAACTCCAGATTGAGACCCCTCAAAATAAAAAAGAAAACTGGGAAAATTACTGTAGGTTACAAGAGAATAAGCAGATAGGAAAGAGCCCTGCCAGGAGGGAGGAAGAGGAGAGAGCCGGACCAGACCCTGCACTGGCACATCAGGCTCAGAGGATGACTTATACTTATTTATGATGATGGAGAAATAGAACCATGTGCACATATTTATAGGGTTAGTATTAATGTAGCAGATGAACATTGGACTTCCATTCAAGTACTTCCTTACTGCAAGAACACTTTGTTCTGCTAAGCTGACATACCACGATGCTCACCTTCCCAAAACAATCACTGAAGACAAATGGGTGCTTAAGCAAATGTGGTAGAGAAAGCCGATGGTGCTCAGCTATCAAAAGATAAAGTATCCGGGGTCTTAAAGACTTGAAGGTGGAAAAAGTGGCCATCTAGCTCAGAAGCAACAAAGCCCATATGGAAGAGGCACATCAGCCTGTGTGACCATGAGGTATCAAAGAGATCAGGTATCAGACATTAAGGAACAAAAAAATCATATCGTTATGAATGAGGGGGAGTGCAGATTGGAGACCCAAAGCCCATCTGTGGGCACTTGGACATCCCCTAACAGAAAGGTCACAGGGAGGAGACAAGCCAGTCAGGGAGGTGTAGCAACAGTGAGACACACAACTTTCCTCTAATTCTTTAATGGTTCCTGCCCTCCCCTCCCGACTACTATGATCCCAATTCTACCTTACAAATCTGGCTAGATCAGAGGATGTACACTGGTACAGAAAGAAACTGGAAACACAGGGAATCCAGGACAATTGAACCCCTCAGGACCAGTGATGAGAGTGGCGATACCAGGAGAGTGGAGTGATGGAGTGGTAGAAAGGGGGAAACAGTTTCAAGGATCTACATATAAGCTCCTCTCTGGGGGACGGACAACAGAAAAATGGATGAAAGGAGATGCCAGGCAGTATAAGATATGACAAAATTATAATAATTTATAAATTATCAAAGGTCCATGAGGGAGTAGGAAGGGAGGGGGAAAATGAGGAGCTGATACCAAGGGCTTAAGTAGAAAGCAAATATTTTGAGACCGATGATGGCAACAAATATACACATGTGCTTGGTACAATGGATGGATGAATGACTTGTGACAGCATAGTATGAGCTCCCTGTAAAACGATTTTTAAAAAGGGAGACCTCGTGGCAGTGTGGTTTAGTGCTCAGGTGTTCATCCAAAGGCCTGCAACTGGAACTCACCAGGAGCTCCATGAGAGAAAAATGTGACAGTTTCCATAAAACTGACAACTTTGGACACTGTGGCGGGGCAGGTTTACTTACCTGTTGGAATCAACTCAATGGCAAGAGGTTTAGTTTGGTTTGGTTTGATCAACTAAGACAACTAAAGACAAAGCATCGCACCTATGGTATAATTTCATATCTCTCTCTATTCGAGTGGGAAGCCTTGCTTACGCCTTGGGCTGCTACCCACAGTTCAAAACCACCAACCACTGAGTGGGAGACAGAGCAGGCCTTCTAGTGCTGTCAACAGTGACAGTCCAGAAAGCCACAGGGAAGCTCTACCCTGTCCTATAAGGCCATGGTGAGTCAGAATTGACTCAACGGCAGTGAGTTTGTTATTTTTTGCTTATATAATGAATAATGTTATTATATCACAGTTAAATTTCTTGAATGTGATCATGGTCCTGTTATTATGTAGGAGGAAGGTATATTCTTTGAAACTACTGAAATTATTAGGAGAGAGGTGTTATGATATCAGAAACATTCAACTGACTCAGCAAAATGTGTACACGTCCACATAGAAAAGGCCACCCAAGTGGGGCTGAATGATGTGGTTTGGTGAATTTGCATAAAGAAAGTATAGCTGTCCAATGAATTATCCTGTAAACACATCTGTAGTTTGATACTTTTCAAAATTAAAAGCAGGGAGCAGAGCAGAATGGGAAGGATTCTTAGTGACCCTATGGAAGCTGAGTTGGAGGGAGAATGAAGTTGGGTTCAGGGGTGACTGAATTAGGAACGGCATCCCATCGGGAATGCTTGCTCCATCACTATCAGGCCTTCTCTCCACAGCCTGGTCTCCTTCCCGCTGCTACCAGCAGGCTTTTAGATGGCAGGACTGTGGCCACAGACCTCTCTGGAGTCCCAGTCTTCCAGCAAGCCACCAGAAAGGGACAAAACCAGTCAGCATTGGGTCAACTCTGACACCTGTATGTAACCCCATGGATGTCCGAGTAGAACTGGGCTCCAGGGGGGTCTCGGGGATCCCCACTCAGGGATGTGACTCTCCCTGATACATCCTGGAAAGGTGCCTGCTTGACACTGGGGGGAGGATGGGAAAATCCTAAAGGCAAAGAGGCTAGGAGGGAGAATCAGTTCCGTGGAGATGGGAAGAAGAAAGAGAGACATTCAGGATGACTCAGTGGGCTCTGAGCAGGGTGATCAGTAGTAGGTGTGGTCATTGGCTCCACAGGGTGCAAGAAGACAGGCCAGTTTGGGGAGCTGTGTTTGAGCCTGATGAATGCAGGCGCTGGCAGGGGTGGGGGGTGGGGTGGCATGGGCATGGGGAATCTGGTGGGTGGCTGGACTGCAGCTCTGTGTCTCAGAGCAGCGCGGGCAGCCTCGCAGCTTGGTGATAAGGCCGGAGTGTCAAACACTAGTTCCTCACAAGAATGTGGAAGACGCCTCCTTGTCCAGAGCTTCTCCTTGTCTTTCAGACAGAGATCC
>PVJH01025000.1:0-32213 GCA_004026705.1 Nesogale talazaci | reverse complement strand
TTTGCACATCTACCCATGTATCTACTCACAGGCATTTTTGTTATTACTACTGTTGTAGGACTATACGTATATTATTTACCTTTATTGTCTTTTATTCTCTTGCACCTCCAAGTGACCTCCTTTACCATTGGTCATATTGTGCTGCATTCCTCTTGTTATTCATTGCCTTCTTCTTCACCCAATCTAATACATGTCTACCCTCTTACTGCCATTGAGTCAAAGCTCACTCATGGCACCCCTGTTAGGGAAGGGGAGAACTGCCTCCATGAGTTCCCGAGACTGTAACTGTAACTAGAAAGTCCCATCTTTTGTTTCCCAGAAGTGGCCGGTTGTTTTGAACTGTTAACCTTGTAATTGTAGTTCAACGTATAGCCACTATGCCACCAGAACTCCCAAAGTCTACTCTCTAGTTAATGACTTAGCATCTCTTCTGCTCTAATCCCTTCTAGCTATCAAAGAATGCTTCTCTCTAGGTGTCCATTTTCCTGGACATTATACAGTAGTGGGGTCATACACTATTTGTCCTTGTGTGATTGGCTTCTTAATTCAGCACAATATCCTCCGGGTCAGTCCATATTGTGAGGTGTGTGATGGATTCTTTGTTATTCTGTAATGTTGTCTAGTATTCCATTGTGTGCATGTATCATAGCTTGGTAATTCATTCATTTATACCATGATAGACACTTGGGTTGTTTCCATATTTTTGCTAATGTGGATAATACTATGATGCTCTGAAGAGCCTGGCTTATGTATATTCATGAGCATGAACTCTGACCCTGGAGAAGCATATGGAAAGAGTCAATCTGTTGGAAGAAGTAAGCCAGAGTGTTTCATAGAGCCAAGGATGGTGAGACTTTGTCTTACATTCTTTGGACGTTTTGTCCGGAGAAACCAGTCTCTGGAGAAGGACAGCATGCTTGGTAAGGTGGAAGGGTGTTGAAAGAGGGAAAGGTCCTTAACAAGATGGATTGACACAGTGATTACATCAATGGGCTCAGACCTGGGAACCGTTGTGAGGATGACATAGGAACTTGCAGTGTTTCCTTTTGTTGTGCATAGGGTATCTATAGGTCAGAGTCAACTCATGGCACCTACCGACAATGACAATTCATGTAATGGCTTATTCATATATCAGATATACCTAGTAGTGGGATTGGTGGATCATATGTTAAGCACAATTTTTGTCAGGCTCCTCAAGATTTTTATTTTTCTAATCTGATTGTGTTTTGGTCTACTCATGGTAGAATGAATACTCATGTATCTTGAATTCGTTTTGGAATTTACTCCTTATCATGAATTCATACTACCTTGTGACAATGATCTGAGAATATAGGGAGTGATCTCTCTTGAACAGCTTGGTTCTTGCTTCTATCAATGGCAAAAATGTTATACAAAGAAAGTCCAACAATATGTGATCTTCTGTGATCAACATCTTTCACTTGCCATAATGTCTTCAAAGTTCATTCATAGTGTTGTTGTTGCTGTTGTTGTCAGATGTCAGAAAGTCAGTCGGACTCATAGTGATCCTTTCTACAACTGATCCTTTGTAAAACAAACTGCCAGCACTGTGCCATCCTCACAATTGGTCTCATATTTGAGCCCATGGTTGCTTCCACTGTGTCAGTGCGCCATATTGAGTGTTCCTCTTTTATCATGCTGCTCCACTTTACCAAGCCTCATAATCTTCTTTGTGGGAAGCCGAATGCTGTTCCCGTCCCGCAGTGACACCTTTATTGACCTTTTTGTATTGTAACGGCTTGTGGGCAAGATAACCTTTGAATCCATGGGTTCACCTAATTACATGCGGACCTGTTGAGTTCACCTAATTAGCATGCGGACCTGTTGGGCTCACCTAATTAGCATGCGGACCTGCTTGAGAACTGCTTCCCGGCCATATTTTTTCCCCTCCGTTTCTTTGAAGCTATGTGTATGATTGGCTGATTATCCCTACTCCTCATTTCCATAAGTTGTACCTCTCCTTCCTGTTGCTAGCCTATATTAACACTGCCTTTTGGCTCGATAAATGAGACTTGATCAGAGTACTGTCTTGTCTCCGTTTTTCACGTCTCTTGCCCTCTCCATTCCCAGTCCTCCTTTCAGGAACCCACATTGACTGATCCGCGGGTCGGATCACTTCTTCAGCACTGGTCTCTCCTGATAACTTGTCCAAACTTGTACATGAGATGAAGTCTCACCATTGTTTCGTCTACGGGGCATTCTGACTTTATTTTTGTTCTTTGGCCCATCCATGGCAATCTCAATAGTCTTCACCATATTCATCAATATTCAACACCATCATGCAAATGCACTGAATTTTCTTTCATCTTCCTTCTTTGGTGTCAAATTTTCATATGTATACAAGGCAATTGAAAATGCCATGGTTTGGGCCAATACTCCTTAGTCCTCAAAGTGGCAACCTTGCTTTTCAATGCTCTAAAGCATTGGGTGACAGGTCTAGCCAAGGAGATATATCATTTGATCCCTTGACTTCTGCTTCCAGCCTCTTGGATTGTGGGTCCGAGTAAACAATCGTGGACAACTTTAATCCACTTATCACGTTAGCCACTGTCCTAGCTGTGAGGAGTTTGATTTTCTTCACACTGAGTTACAGCCCATACTGAAGGCTTTAATCCCTGATCTGCATGAGGAAGGGCTTGAAGTCCTCCTCACTTCCTCATTTCCAGAAAGCAAGTTGTGCCATAGGCTTATTTCAATTTGTCAGTAAATAAACCTTCCTCCAATTATTCAACACGTAACCCAGCTTCTCTAATGATCTGCTCAACATACATATTGGATATGTGCAGTGAGAGGATAAAACCCTGACATAAGGTTTCCTGGTTTTAAATCATGCAGTATGCCCTTGTAATGTTCATACAACTGCTCGTACAATTGATCCATGTATTAGTTCTGAATGGGCATAGTGAAGTTTTGGGGAATTCCCATTCCTCTCAAGGTTATCCACAGTTTGTTATGGTCCACACATCGGAATGCCTTAGTATAATCAATAAAGCACAAGTAAACATCTTTCTGATACTCTCTGCTTTCAGCGAAGATCCATCTTGGGCCAGCAATAATAACCCTTCTTCCCTGTCCTCTTCTGAAAATGGCCTGACCCTCTGACAGCTCCCTGTCAATGTATTCATGCAGCCACTGTTAGACAGTCTTCAGAAAAAAATTACTTTCACATGATATCAATTATATTGTGCAAAATTTGCATATTTTGTGAGGTCACCTTCATTTGGAACGTCCGTTGTCTGTCAATTTGTTGTGCTATGGTGGCTTGTGAGTGGCTATTACGCTTAAGGCTATGTCACTGGTATTTCAAATCCCAGCAGGGTTACCCTGGATGCAGAACAGACAATGAAGAAGGGACAGGGTGTCTATTTCAGAAGAATTAACTACAAACACCCATATGGATAGAATGGAAACATTCATTGTGTAGCATGTATCAACACTTTGTTCATTTATAGTGCTGTGGAATATAATGGGTCTTGAAAAAGTTGGTGGGAAAATTTCATGATATTTTAATTCAATTGTTCCATAAATGTTTTGCCTCCCCGTCTGTGATAGATAGGTTTTTTGGGCCAAGATGGCCCATGAAGATAAGTTGGTTTGTTGTGACAACATAGCTCATGAACACATGTGAGATTGATTGAAGGGGGAAGATATAAATGGCTCGGCGATCCTCACCTTTCTCTCTCTTGCTCTTGGATCTTTGGACCAGCTAGCTGTCTTACTTGTCCTGTGTCTCGATTTGCAAGCTGTACTACCCATGGGACACCTAATCCATGGACTGTGTCCCTGTAAGTTGAGGTTCTGCTCACCACGCTATGGGAATATACATCTCTTGAGCTGGAAACTGTCAGACCTTGTCATCAGACTGACTGTTGCTAAACTGCCTTGCTGTTTGCTGCCTGTGGCCGGATATCCTGAATTGTTCTACAAAGGACTACTTGGTGGCCCTCAAGACTCAAAGGACTGCACTGCGACATTAGTACTGCTTTATAGATTGGTAAACATTTTATCTCTTATGTTAGATATCTTTCTATCTCTATAAATATATAGAGAGAATTATTAGTGTCCTGCTTTTGTTTCTCTATAGAACCCTGTCGAACACACTCTCATCTTTCATGGTGCAAATATACCACGTTGTGCTTAGCCATTTATCTGTTGATAAACAACACTTGTGTTATGCCCACTCTATGGATTTAAGGAGTAACACTGCTCTGAGTACTTGAAAGTAGTGAATTTGAGTCAGGACTCTGCCTCTTTATCACTGGTCTCAAGCATTAGCCTCTCCCAGAGCTGTTTCCTCAGGGAAAGCCTCAAGTATATTCTTTTATGTGACTGTACATGGCAATCTGAATCCTAAAAGTCAGTCCTGGGAATAAGGAAACACATTCAGAAAACCAATGTTAGAATTGGATAATAAAATATTGATAAGCCCATAAGTAAACATTCCCCTCTATACAATCTAGGCATCATATTTTTATTATGTGATTTTTTAAAAAACAGGTCATATTTTAGTTTCATTTTTTATGGACTAGGAAGAACCCAGGCCATTTAATAGCTAATGGTACTAGACGCCAGTATATTCACGGATCCAAAACACACACACACACACACACACAGAATTCTAAATATGTCCCTCATGTTTCTTATTCCTGTTTACTTAAACACAACTATAGGCATTGCTATGAAGGGCCTTGGCAGGTGTATTATGGCTGCTAATAGGCTGACGTTAAGATAGGGAGTTTATCCTGGATTATCCTGGTGTAATCACATGATCCTTTAAGAGCACAAGAAGGTAGGGGGAGGGGAAGTAAAAAGATCCAAACCTAAGAGAAAATTGACTTGGTGTTCTTGAGGGAAGACATATGGAGACTATTATGGATTAAATTGAGTCTCTTCAAAATAGGTACTTGGTATAGGGGAACTATACCCATGGATGTAAACTAATTTAATAGAGCATAATCATCTATAATGCTGCAATTTATATTACAGTATAATATAAATCTGTAATTTATATTACAGTGTAATAACTACAACATCATATGATATAATCAACTGGCTGAGGTCATACAAGTTTAGGGTGGATTTTGAACCTAATGACTTCTGAGTCCATATATATATGGACCCAGGGGGAGAAGAAGAAGAAAGCCTAATTCAGACCAAGCTACAAGAAATGCTGAGAGTTACTAGAAGCTGAAGACCATAATGAAGAGCTACCCCCAACAGTCACAACCTGAATTCAGATTTCTTTTCTCCAGAAATATGAAATGATACATTTATGTCCTTATGGTATTTGTGCATGAAGTGCAATGGATTTATTTTTATATGTGATCATTCTAAATTTGGGTTCACAATTCTGCAAAAAAAAAAATTGGGTGGGCCATCATAAATCCTGAGATAAGCCCATTTTGTGTACCTCTGTGGCAGTCATATACTCTGGTGCCAATTCGACTAAGAGTGTCGGCGTGTAGACTAGCCTATCAATCTGGAGATAGTCAATGAGACCTCTGTGTGGGATGGCTTTCTCTGAGAATCCTGGGAAGTCTCACAATATTTCCCCCCTGGAGATGAGAGACCAGAGACTCAGTCTCTTGGAGACAGTCTACCAATAAGACAAGATGGTGGCATGCTGATAGATCCTGAGTCCAGGAAGCTGGAGGAGCTGGAGGAGATGCCACTTGGGCGTTCCCTGATGGAACCAGACCTCTGGGGCTGGAGAAGCCACAGAGAAACCCCTGCCAGCATTGAGATGTTTCTACCACCAATGAATTCTGCTGATGGATCCTGAGCCCTGGAAATAAGGAGCCATGAAAAGACCCCAGCACTGGGGATGCTTCTACTGTGGCTGGATATATAAGACTCTGCAACCACTGGCCTGTGATTGTCCTGGTGTCATTGCATGTGCTTCATGAGTTGTAAGGAGACTTTATAGACTGGTATCAGACATATGGACTTATGACCTTGAACTGGACTGGGTTGGGATGCTTTCTCAAGGTTCCATTCCTCTTGTATATAAACCTTTCCCTTATATCCATATGCATGTTTATGAATTTGTTTTTCTAGTCTACCCAGACTAACACAACCTCTTAAAGGTTGTTCAATTTTCTTCACAAACAGTGGCTTGAAGATCCATCCCATTGGACAGAGTTTCTTGTGGGGATTGGTCTGTTATCAGTCCTGCTGGAAGGGCCAAACTTTGAAATTAGAGCCCTGGTTGCAGGTTGGGCTACTAATTGCAAAGTCATTGGTTCAAAACCACCAGCCACTCCAAGAGAGAAGGAGTTTGTCTAGTCCCACAAAGATTTACAGTCTTTGAAATCCACAGTGGCAATTCTGCTGTCAGAATAGACTCAATGGCGGGAGAGTTTGCTTATATAAATGGTCAAACTCACAGAGCAGAGAGGAGGATCTTCCAAAGCATTGAGAAGAATCTGGGTCATTTGGAGTCAGAGCCCCTGCTCTGGGTATCTCCCAACCCTTGAAGATAGAATTGTGGCACTGAAGATGGCAAGAGATAGAAGAGAAATGGTGACAAGCATGACAGAGCAAATGGCATAGAAAGTCTGGTAGCAGTATGAGCTATGGGGGAAGTGAGACTGGCAGAATGGTCAAGGAAGGAAAGGGATACAGTGGAAGAACAGAACAAGAAAGGGTCCCTAGGGAGAGTGCAGCTGATGATAGAAAGAAGTCAGCAGATAAGTAGGCTCTATATGGGTGTTAGGTTGAACCAGCTAGCAGAGAGGCCAATGGAAGGGAGACTAAAGGTAGAGAAGGGAAACCTTCTGCCAGAAGAATGAATAAATTAGTCTTAGAAGTCTGTTTTAAGCAGGTTCACTAGAGAAGCAAAACAAAAACAACAAAGTCGAGAAAAACTGACACCATAGATGACAGATAGATAGATGATTGATAGATAGATAGAAATTTATATAAAGAAAATGGCTCAGTTAGTTTTAGAAACAGGCAAGTACGAGTCTAGACAGGTTTTGTGGCCATGAGTCAAATGTTAAGTTGGATGTTTCTCCTGACTCTAATAGCTTAGTGAGATGATTAACCCAAGTTAAGTAGAAAACCATAGGTTTATGACTATAGAATCTAATGAACCTGATGTAAGTTTAGATGGCAGGTCACTATTGGCTTCCAGAATTGGTAGGCAATATGGTAGCCCATTGGCTCAAGTCCAAAGAACGAGAGGGCAAGGAGCAGATGCAGGATCAAAAATCAAGCAAACCTTTCCACTAAACCCATTTATATAGGAAGCAAGCCACATTGCTAAGGAAACTTCCTTTCAATTACATCAGGGTTGTGGTCTGAGTAAAGTTGTTTCACTCCACTCTGATCTTATCTGATTTACTGCTCAAGGCAGACCCCAAAATGGAATTAATGGCCATATTTTTTGAACCATAAGATGCATCTGACCATAAGACGCACCCAGTTCTTATAGCAGGAAATAAGAAAAAAAATATTCTGAACCAAATAGTACCAGTATACTAGAATGTTCTAAGGTACCCCATCTTAGGACCTTAAAACACACGCTTTTCCCCCCACTTTGGGGGTGGTGGTGAGAGGAAGTGTATCTTATGGTCTGAAAAATATTGGGCATTGTGGTCACCTCTTTAAGGGATTCCTTTACAAACCACTTAGCTACCCATCAAAATGGAAACTCCTGCCCAAGCCAAGCTGACCAAAAAACCTAACCATCACACAACCAGAATGCTCCTTCGGAGTGAGATTTGGCTGACGGACTTGGGATAGGACAGACTTATCCCTAGGAAAGAGCAGCAGGACCGGTGAAGTAGATTCAGCAGAGATGAAGAGAGCCTTCCGTGCGGATGGGCACAACAGTTGCAAGAGTGGACTTGAATATACTAAGGATGAGGAAGATGCACAGCCCTGGACAATGTTTAGTTCTCTTATACAGGGAGTGGTCATGAGTCAGAATCAGCAACCAATAATAGCGCAAATATTCTACTATTGTCTTGGACCAAGTAGGACCTGTAATCCCAGTGCACACAGATGCTGGAGTCAGAGGGGACCAAGGAGGGATGTTAACAGGTTCTGAAAAGTCAGGGCAAGTTTGTACAGCATGTAACTGCACTCAGTAGCCCCCTCCAGACAACTTTAAGGAAGTTCTTTGTTGGAATAGTGGGTTAGAATTTACCAATAGCTGGAGCTCTCAGCGGGAAAGGAGGCTAATTGTGAAATGGCTTTGGAGTTAAATGCTTAGTTATTCTCTTAAGAAGGAAGCCAGATCTGCATTTGAAATACATGGTGCTTACTGTGATTGTGAGTGCATGGTGCAGCTTTTATAACTTGGAGGCTCTTGGTACTACATTCGCTGGGAAATGTCCACCCCTGAGCTGCTCACCACTCTGAGGTTGGAGGAAAACTGTCTGGCAATGCCAACTAGCTGGTGGGTCTAAAGAGAATTCTTGATTCAGAAATGGGGGTGGGGGGTGAGAGGGAGATTATGGAAAAAAATCCAACCAAAAATAAAGCTATTTTATGTGTGTGAGAACTATTTGTGAAGCGTTTCAAATATTCTGAGGTAAAAATCAATTGGTGGAGGAAAAAAAAATCCTTCTACATAAAAGTTGCCTGTTCCTCCCTGTTATTCTCTGATAGATTTGCATAGAAAATCATCTTCTGATAGTGTCTTAAGAGTAGAGCTTAACAAAGGATTTGCCTTCCTTTTGTGCTTTCCATTCCCAGAGATTTCTAAATGAATTGCTTCCCTAAGACTTAGGCAATTTATTCTTTTCTTTTAATTTGCTTGCATATGTATATTATATAGAAATAAAATATTTCATGACACATATATGTCACTAAATATTTTTAAGGTGGCGAACATCTAATTATTGGAAGAGAGTATTAACTGATGCAGCATTTTATCTTTTATCTGTTACTATGCACACCGATGTCCCTTATGAAGGATAATTTAAAACAACATTTATAGATGCTGCATAATTGTGTATTATCATGCGTTGTCTATTGAAGGCTGACTTTGTTGAATGGGTGGATGGGCAGCCCCAGGACAGTGCAGTGTAGGCTGTGTGCCCACTGAGAGGTCAAGGGGTTTGGATTTGAACTTATTTTCAGAGCGTGTCATCCTTGCACGTGACCCAACTTCTCCATGCCTTAGTTTCCTCCATTTTACAAAGTTAACTAGACAATGAAATTACTTTCAGATGTTGTGAGGATCCAATAGGAAGGTCCACATCAACTCAGAAAGCAAGAGTACCTACTATGTGTCAGGTATTAGGTTGAACACTTTATAGCCTGCTTTTTACTCAACTTTCCCGCATCAAGGACAGACAATGTGTGTCATGGTGATACTGATAAAGGAAAAGCCCAGCACATAGTAGGCATTTAGTAAGTTCAGTGACACTCAAGTAGCAATATACTGTGTTTGGTCAAAAGCTATCATCTTGTGGGAACTTTGCGTCAAGCACAGATGGAGCAAAACCTCATGGAACCCTGCTGGTGTACTGGGTTGCCCATTATGTGGCTAACCACAAAGGCAACACTTGGAATCCACCAGATGATCCTCAAAAGAGAAGTGATACTGTCTGCTCTGGTAAAAGATTTACAGTCCTGGAAACCCCCCCAGAGGGCCATTATGAGTCAGAATTGACTTTATAGTAGTGGACTTGGGGGTTATTGGGGTCAAGGAAGTGATTTGATGCTACGAAGCCTACAGGCATTATTTCCTCACCCTTCACCCTCCATTGCCTGAGAAAGACTAGGCAGCTAGATGACCTTGACTCATAGAAAACTCATGTGACAGAGCAGAACTGCCCCATGGTATTTTCTAGATTGTAATCTTTGGGGGAGGAGTCCTGGAGGTCTAATGGTTACTCATTGGGCAGCAATCCCCAAGGTCAGCAGTGAGAAAAGTGGGGCTTTCGACTCTGATAGAGTTACAGCCTCAGCAATCCACAGGGGCAGTTCCACCCTGTCAAATAGGGTTGCTATGGTGGGCCTGGACTCAATGGCTTTCAGTGAGTGAGGGAGTGAGTGAGACTCTTTATGACAGCACCTCCCCAGGTATTATCTCCAGCAGGTCCGTGGATGTTTGTTTTGTTTACCTTCTGGTTGGTCACCAGACAAACAATTAAGCACCACTGGGCTTCCATGACCACGGCTTCACCAACACCAAACCACCGACGTTGAGTGAACTCTCCTCACAGAGTAGAATTGATGCTTAGGCTTTCTGAGGCTAAATCTCTATAAGAGCAGGCAGCTTCATCTTTTGCCCTAGCAACAACTGGTGGGTCGAACAGCCAACCTTGCAGTTAGCAGCTTGATGCTTAACCCACCAGGGTATAAGAACCATCAATTGGACTCTCCTGGAGCCTGTTTCCTCTAGCTAGAAATGACCATAATTAGTGCAATGCATTATAGGGGCTGATTAGCATTTACTATGTCAAATAGAAAACAAATGCTGTTTGGTGTCACTGAGTTGGCCCAACTCATAGCAATCCTCTGAAGAACAGAAGGAAACACTGCCCAATCCTGTCCCCACTTCATAGCGGTTGCTATGTTTAGTGCCCCCTCCCCTGCCCAGCACCCCAGTACATGTGGACATGAGTAAGCCCATAGTCATCAATTCAGTTCTGACCCAGAGTGACTCTATAGCAAAGGAGAGACTTTATTCTCAAGGATAATGACTATCTCACTTCAGAGAATGCTTTGACCATAAGCCCCTTAAGCATCGCAAGAGTTAGAAGAAAGGGGTTCTCTTGTACAGAGGTGTGAACCAGCCTAGAGCAGAGCCAGGGGGAGGCAGAGGATCAAAGGCATGGCAATGCAGAGAAGGTTCCACTGGCAAGTCAGTGGGTTCTTAGGACAGGCTAGAAGGAGGGCTGCCTGCTGTCTTGAAGTCCCTGGGGAGTGCAAATGGTACATGCTCAGCTACTAAGCAAAAGACTGGTGCTTCTGGGACACCCAGAGGTTCTTAGAAAGAAAGTTCAGGTGTTGTGATTCTGAGAACTCACCCACTGACAATTCTATTCTGACACGCAAAGGGTCTCTCACTATCTGAATTGACTCGGTGATCGTTTGTGGGACGCTGTCTGAGGGTGAGGCTTCAAGGACCTGGGAAAGAAGAGCAATGTAATGGAGTAGTTATATAATTGTCAATTCGAGAGGATTATGAGTGAAGGGGTGGAGTCGTTTGTCAATCGGATCAGAGCCAATGAGGCTTCTATGTGGGCTTGGCCTTCTCCTGAGAATTCTGGTAAATTCTTATTTTCCTCCTTGGAGGCAGAGACACTTTCTCTCTGCTTACTTCCTGTGAGACATCCCTGAGGAAAAGCCACGTGGACCTACACTGATGCCTCCCTGGTACCTGGAGTGCATGGAGACCCCTGACAGTGCTGACATGCTTACAACACCATTGAATCCAAAGACTTTCTATCCACTCACCTGTGATCATCCTGCATTTGACATCATTACATGTGTTTCGTGAGTCTGAAGAGGATGTTACAGATTTCTGTCAGACATGTGGGCTACTCTCAGACTTATGGACTTGATCTGGGCTGGGAGGTCTTCTCAATGTTTAATTGCTCTCATATATAAGCCTCTCCTTTATATACATAGGAGTGTCTTCATGAGTTTGTTTCTGTAGTCTACTCAGACTAACACACATAACCAAAGCATTGATAAGCATTTTGTACTGATTGATATCTGGGGACAAACTGTTTAGTTATTTATGAAGAGAACAGGGGAGTTGTGTGTGTGCATGTGGGGTGTGGGGGACAGACATAGAGGTCTGTGGCTGGCCTCGCCATAGGTAATGAGGGGGTGCCTGTAAATCATATTTAAGTCATGTGGAGGAGATACTGTAATAAACTAGCTGTTGGAACTCCAAAAGATGGGGTGGGGAGCATTCATTTATTAGCCATTACTGTCTACCTTACTCCTGGAGCCTAGGGACTATCCCAAATCCTCAACTTACATCTTCATTGCTTTAAAGGAAAAAGAGACCCCACACACAGCATAATGTATAAAGACCCAGTTACTAAGTCTTAAATAGACCAAAGGCTGTACAAACACTGAGCCAAAGCCGCTGGAGAATGGAGACTGTCAGTTCAAGGCCACAGTAGTGTGCAAGGAATCACTGTCATGCAGCCACTTAAACAGGACATAGAACACAAAGGAAAGGTCACAAATGCATGAGCAGAACAAGATCAATTCATCACAGTTGCAGGTGGAACCACAGAGGCAGAAAGGGGACCAGGATTGGGATACACGATACACTATAAGTAAGACAGACTCTCAAGATTGGAGCAAGACCCTCTGATCACCTTGGTCAGGGTGCGGCTTAGGGCCATGGAGCCCCAGGACACCGATGTCCACCAAGGCCCTGCCTCCGCCAGCTCCTGAGGGTCAGACTGCCCTCCCTGTGCTGGTCAAGGGAGTCACAGCAAATGCACTCTGCTTGAGGGCAGTATGCGCTACACTGCCAGTCAACAGCTACAGAGAACTCAGTGAAGGCCAGATCTATTCAGGACTCAAAATGGATTGAGGGCATCCACTGTGAACTGCAGCCTCTTCCAAACCTGGGACTCAGGATTTAAATTCAACACAGAGAGAGGCTGAGAGCTCCTTGAGGGAAGGATTTCAATTTTCTTGTTCTTCTTGAGCTTGTTGATACCCTTAGAACTTGCTTAAGGGGTCTTGGGGGTCCACTTGCTGCTACGTGAAAGGTTGGAGGTTCAACCCTACCCAGTGGCTCTGAAGGAGAAAAGCCCTGGCCATCCACTTCTGTACATTGCCCAGGCACCAATGGCAACAGAACTTGCCTAGCCATGGGACTGAGCATTAAAATTAAATCTGGCTCTCTGGAGTCAAGGGAGGGAAGATGATGAAGTGGGAGAGCTGAGGTAGGATGGGGAGGAGGGGACATCCTCCTCAGAGGCAGAACTAGAAGCTGATCTCTGATCTTACGTTGCAGTCTCTACCACCCACCGCCCCACTATCCCAGACCAGGGAGACTGTGGATGGGACCACTGGGACAGAGAGGTCTGGCCATCCCTATCCATCTCTGCTGCCCAACTTGGACAGCCTGAGGTCACATTGCCTCACACTGGCTTCTCCTTGGGGCTCTGTTGCATGCTGCCCATGTGTTAGGTGAATGTTAGTGTTCCTCTGGATAGAGGAGTTATTTTTAATTTTGTTTGTTTTGCATTTTGGGGTTGAGGTGGAATTCTCATAATATAAGAATGGTCATTTTTTTTGGGGGGGTGCATCACTACCTTCTGGGTGTGGGAGTAGGAGGCTGAGCCTTTGTTCCTGTGGAGCCGCTGCTGGAATTGAACCTCCATCCCAGTGGGCCGCAGTCCCGTACACAACCACTACGCCGCCGGGGCTCAGCCCAAGAACGGCCATTTTTAAAGGAACAATTCCATGGCATTTAATCCAGTCACAGGCTTGTGCAACCGCTCTCTCAGTCTAGTTCCAGAACATTCTTACCACCCCAAAAGGGAACCTTGTGTCCCTTAAGCCAGTATCTCTTATCTTCCCCTCTTTCTAACTCCTGACAAACATGAACCTGATCATCATCTCTAAGGATCTGTCACTTTCGGGACATTTTGTAGGGGCCTCCAGTGGCACCAAGGACATTAAGCATTGGGCTAGTGACAGACAGATCAGTGGTTCCAGCACACCAGCTGCTCTGCAGGAGAAAGGTGGGGCAGGCTTCTTCAGTAAAGGCTGGCAGTCTTGTAAACCCTGGGAAGCCCTTCTAGTTTGTTCTGTAGGATCCTTAAATATCGGAGTGGACACAATGGCAGTGGGTACAAACATTTTATAAAAAAGGAAGCCATGCAACCTTTGTCCTTCTGTGTGTGGCTGCTTTCACTTAGCATTGTGCTTTCAAGGTTCATCCATGTTGCCTGTGTTAGAATGGTATTCTGTTTTATGCCTGAGTAACCTCCTCATTGTGTGACTGGAACATGCTGTCTGTGTTGATGGACATCTGGATTGTTCCCACCTTTTGGATAAAGTGACTTGTGCAGCGGCTGTGATTTTTGATAGTTTAATAAAATGTGAAAGTGTAGGGACTTTGCAAACTTACCCCTGGACCATCTCTACAGACAATATGGGGACAGGAGACAGGGATGGTCCGGGTCACCAAGCTCCTTTGCCTCGGTCAGGGAATCTTTTCTGGCTCCTTTGGCACACACTTCTGCGTCACATGGTGATTAAGTACAAGGTCATCTTGTCCTCAGAGACTGTTCAAACTCCCTGACGTGTCATCTCTTTCTCAGCCAATAAGGCTGAACCCTCGCCACTTTCCCAAGGCCACCTACCTCTCCAGCAGAGCTGAGTTAATTGTTTTTGAGCACTTCTTGATCTTGCACTTGGTGTCAGATGTGGCACTAGGAATGTTCACATGTTAGCCCTTTTGGGATCTTTCCTTCGACATTGTTCAACCCCCTTTCTGTGATGAAACTGTTCCATAGTCTGTCTTTAACTTTAGACAATGGAATTGGGATGATTAATTACCAAAGTCCCCCTCCTGGGCTAGGCTATAGACAAACCTAGAAACAAATGACATGCATTTTGCTGGGGATCCAGAAAGAAACCAATCAATGCAATGACTGCGTGTATCCAGGAGTGAGCCTGTTATTCTGTAATAGCGATGGAAAGATCACTCCCAAATTTGAGAAGGTAAGTTTCAATTTGGGCGCCATCCATTTAATGTGCAATTTGTCATGATAGCTATTGTCAAAGAGAGTATAAGAAGGAGGCAAGATTTCCATTTCCTGAAGACACTGGAGTAAAGGCTGGGGTGGGACACCTAACATTTATAGGAATTTTTGTATGGAAAGAGTATGACTGCTGACTTGGACGGATACCTTCCAAGGAGGAAACTGCCACCACTTACATTTCACAAGTGAGGAAGCTGAGGCCTGAAAAGAATCCTTTGCCTAATACTTGGTACATGCCTGATCATTCACTCAAGCCTGTGAGTCAATGTCCAAGAGTCACGGTCATCACTGGTAGCTTTTCAGCTCCCACAGACAAAGGCGCTATTTTATACGGTGGTTTTTAAATCTGATTTTTCATTTAGCAAATATAACATGAACATTTTTCTGTACATTTAAATATTCATTAACTGTGCAATTTTTAAGAGCCACGTTGCATTTAATCATCCAGTGTGGAGATCATTTATTTTACCCATCCTCTATTCTTCAGCATGTCGGTTGCTTCCAATTTTTTAATGGTTATGAAGATTGCTGCAATAAGCATCCTAGCAAATAAATTCTGGGGCTTCTCCACAGTCATTTCCTTAGGACAAAATTAGGAGAACTGAAATCATTGGGTCAAAGGGTGTGCCACTTTTAACTGGCACACATCGCTTTAAGACTTGCTGTAGATTTCTTATCACATAGATGGCTTTAAAGATCTGTGAGAATTACTATATCAGAGCTGTACGTTTGGACCCTGATGGATTGACAATGAGGCCTCTGCACTTGGATTGTGACAGCAAAAGGAAGCAACCACTGTTAGTACAATGAACCACTAATTAGGAAGAAGGAATGTTAATCCAAGCCCAATTGTTGGCTCTGTTGTTGGTTCCCAGGCTTTACCTGTAATGATGAAGATGGCGATGGCTATCATAAAACTGTGAAGGTGCTCACAGCGTTTCATGCACAAGTGAATTAACTATAGCCCAAAACAAAACATAAGCCCAGGATGGTGGCCTTTGGCTTTTGGAGTTCTTTACAGCTTCCATATTGGCACTAACTCATGCACTAGAGAAGGGCACATTGCCCAGTCCTTCTCCATCTCCACCATCAGTCAAAGATGGGCCTGCTCGGGTCCATCAGGCTTTTGGTGGCTGAGTCTTAGAAGTAAATCACCTGACCATTCTTCCTTGTCTCATCAATCTGGAAGCTCGGCTGAAACACGTCCAGCATGATAGCAACACACTAGCCTCTATTGACAGACAATGTGTAGCCGTGTTGGAGGTGAATGACTGGAATCCCTTGAGGCTGCCTGGCATGGGAGGCATGAATTTTACCACTGAACCACCAATGTCTTCTTATGTGATGTTTGGAAGAGACTGCTAAGGACCCCCAGGGTCCTTTCATTAACTTCCCTTTTAGCAGTAAACTTCTCCTAACCCAAGTTTAAGGATCCCTGGTGGTGCAGTGCTTTTAGCCCTGGACTATTGAAGGAAAGGCTACTGATCCTAACCCGTTAGTTTTCTGTGGAAGAAAGAGGTGGCAGTCTGTCTTCCTAAAGATGCCCCAGAGAGCATTGTACTGTATCCTACAGGGTTGCAATGGACCAAAATTAATTCAATGGCAAATGGTGACCCTGAGTTTTAACAGGGCATTCCATATGGCTGCCCACTTGAAGACCCTATTCCCAGACTCCTTTTCAGCTAAACTTGGCTGCTGGACTAAGTTCTCACCAATGGGAGGGGAGGGGAAGGGAAGAGACAAGGGCAAATTCCTTCACACTTTGCTTAAAGGGAATAGTCTGTCTTCTACTTGTTTTCACTTCCCTCTCATCAACTGGAATGATGAACTAGCTTCAACCACCCAGAGAAGAACAATTTCCCAAGAAATCCTTGAGAAACAGGAAGAAAGCGATCCCAGTCTTCGAGTGACTTCATAGAGAAAAGCCACCAACTTCGGCAGGCTATATGAGAAAAAGAGTAACTCCCATCTCTCTTGTGAGAGTTTTGGATTTCCTTGCAGCAGCACCTGAACCTATTTTCAAAAATGGTTTAATATATTTATGATATTTTCAAAAATAGTTTTCTATTTGTATTATATATTAACAACATTTGAAATTTAGCATTTTCCAGGCATATAATACAGTGACATCAGTGACATGAATGTAACACTCACTTATAATCATTGCCAAATTTCTCATCACTGCTCACTGCTTCCTAGACAAGGATGCCTCTTTTTATCTCATACTCCTGGCTGCTGTTGTGGTGAGGCATGCCCTTGGTAGGTTTTGACTCATTTCAAATGCTTTGCACAACAAAGGAAACACTGGGTGGTCCTGCGCCATCCATGCAGCTCTTCCTATGCTTGAGCCCATTGTGGCAGTCAGCAGGCCAACACATCTCATAAAGGGCCTTCCTCTTTTCTACACCCTCTTCTTTCCCAAACATGATGTCCTTCTCCAGGGACAGGTCACTCATGACTAAGGGCCCAAAGTATGTGGGAGGAAGTCTTGGCATCCTTGTCTCTGAGGATCATTCTGGTTCTGCTTCTTCCAAGACAGATCTAATTGTCCTTTCAGCAGTTTGTGGTACTTTGAATATTCATTGCTAACACTGTAGTTCAAATGCATCAATTTTTCTTTGTTCTTTCTTATTCAGTGTCCAACTTTTCCATGCATATGAAGCAGTTGAAACTAGCTTGGCCTACTTTGGTCCTCAATGTAACCTCTTTTCTTTTCAATTTCTTTGAGAGGTCTTGTGCAAAAGATTTACCCAATACAATGGTTCTCTTGATTTTTTGACTGCTGCTTCCATGAGCATTGATTGTGGATTCAAAGGCGATGAAGTCCTTGACAGTTTCCATCTTTTCTCCATTTGTGATGACGTTACTTGTTGGCCCAGGTGTAAGGATTTTACTTTGATTTGAAAATCCACCCTTTGTAACCACCAATAGACAGACTCTCTTTGCTTCTATTTATTTCATATTAGTGGGCTCATAGAGTACATATTCTATTTATTATTTATTTCATTCAAATAATGCCCTGAATGTTCATGAGCTCATGTTAAAGAGGAAAGGACAGAAGTTCAGAGAAGAGTCCATAACTAATGCAGTGCCAGCCATCTTACTACAAAGTTAGACCCTTGGAACTTCCTTGACACCTAATATCCTCTAAACCTGATGCTACCAATCTGTTGCTCCTCAGAGAGAAATCAATGAAAAGGCTGGATGAATGCTTACCATATCAGAACAGTTATTCTGAGAACACTGGCGAGGCTCTGTGGGTTAGGGAACTGGGCAGATGGTTCAATAGAGACAAGGGAGACTGAACTTTAAATTTGCATGTGATTCTGGGTCTACCACCTGCTTGGGGAAGACTGTGTGGCTCCTTGGGGCATCATCACTTTTATCTTCTTTAGAAAGGCTATGATCACGCCTCCACTTCAGAGTTTCTGTGCGAATTCAAAAAAGAAAGTGGCTGGAAGGCTTAGAGCATGACCTGGCAGAGGGACATAATTCAATAAGACTTTCCTCATTGCCGTGACTGCTTTCTCATGTAATCAGGCAGCCCAAGCCTGGGGATCCCCCTGCCACAATCAAATCCCCATGAGTCTTGTGCTTGGCTGCAGCGGGTCCAGTCTGCCTGGCACTAATAAGGGTCTGAGGAGTCCTGAGAAGAGGTGTCAGCTCTCAGCTGGACTTGCTTCTGTGCCCTGGCTTCCATATCCTTGGTCATTTCTGTCCAGCTGAACATGGCAGAGCGCAGGAACCAGGCTGCCTACCTCTCCCACTGTCAGAAGGCAAGCCAAGCTACCCTCCAAGCCAAGCTCAGTATTTCTCTAGTTTCACCTGTTCCTGCCAGTCCCAAGACTGCACCAGAGACTAAGACCAGGTGTTCTGGCACCTGGTTAAAATTCCTCACTCATCTAGATCAACCACACCCTGGGGGTCTAAGGCCTCAAGCATCCCATGCTCTCAGGGGATAAGATGGAGAGAACACAGGGAGCAGGGGTGAAGGAAGAAAGCCTGAGAAGGAGACAAGCCTATTACCCCACCAATACTTGTGACTGGGTACAACACAGGAAAATTAAAATGTGTGTGTGGCTGCCAACAGCTTAGCTTACCTGAATGTTTAAGAAAAGTGTCATATGGGACAGGGGCAGTTAAGGAACTGTTTCAGAGAGGAAGCCATTCAGTTGGGTAAAATGGATGTGTTCAGGCAAATCTGGGCTTGGAGATCCAGAACATGAGCAGAGGGAAGGGAAGCTGTCCCCTCTGAGTGCTACTGATCAAGACCCGGAAGCGGGGGGCGGGGCATAGTGACCACCCGGAGGGACTGAGCGGGTGGCTCCAGATATGTAGGAGGCAGACCAGGATGCAATGTCTGCACTCCGGCTGTTCTCAGGAAGGGCAGAATGTTCCGGAGGGCAAGAAGCAGATGCCAAGTTGTTCTGCTACTTAGAGCCAATTCGCTCCGCCTGCCTTAAGGAGGAAAGTTAAGGAGGCTCAGAGGAAGACTGGGAACCAGGGAGGCAGTGGATCCAATGGGCTGTTTGAACCACCAGGTACCCGACCCACATCCATTTGCAGAATCATTTGAGACCTGGTGAATAGGCAAATGCATAGCTTCAAAACCACAATGTGAAAATTAGCCACTTTTTACAAATGGAGCTAGATATCCCCTACCCTCAATGACCTGCACAAAACAACACACCAAGTCCTGGCAGAGGGTCAATGCTGGGGCCCCTACACTTGGCATGGCACAGGATCATGGAAAACAAGTGTCTTCTGCTGAGCTGGAATTTGAGTTGTGATAAGAGGTTTAGCTTCTGTAAAGTACTTTGCAAGTAAGAGATAATCCAGTTGAATCAAATTGCCATTATATTAGTCTGGGTAGACTAGAGAAACAAATTAATGGAGACATTACCATGTATATAAGGAAGAGGTTTTATACAAGGGCAATTGAACATTGAGAAAACATCTCAGCCCAGATCAAGTCCATAAGTCTGATATTAGCCCCTATGTCTGACAGCAATCTATAAAGTCCTCTTCAGACTCATGAGGCACATGCAATGATGCTGAATGCAGGATGATTACAGGCCAGTGGGTTGGAATTCTTGTAAATCCAGTGGGATTGTAAGCATATCAACACTGGCAGGGGTCTTCATGTGGCTTCTCCAAGTCCAGGATTTTGAATGCATCAGGGTTGATCCATGTGACTTCTCCTCAGGGAATGTCTCACAGGGAGTGAGCAAAGAGAGAAAGTGTCTCCTAGAATTCAGGATTTCCCAGAACTCACAGGAGAAGGACATTCCCACACAGCAGCCTGATTGACTATGATCTGATTAACAGGAAAGACCCCTCCCATGCATGCTTAACCCTTAAATCAATAATTACATAATCACCACAGTTGGCAAGTTGGCTCTGATTCACAGCAACTGCAGAAGACAGAGTAGAACTGCCCCATGAGGCTTCCAAGGTTGTAAAATTGATGGAAACAGAAGGGCCCATCTTGCTCCTGTTGAGTGGCTGATGGATTTGCACCTCTGACCGTTGAGTTAACAAATATGTGTTTATTTTGCCATGAGGGTTTCAGTAGGGAAGAAATGCATCTCCTCGTCAATCAGTCCATGCTGACTCACAGAAAGCCTGCAGGACAGGGTAGAACTGCCCCTGTGAGTTTCTGAGACCGTCAATCTCTCTGGGAGCAGAGAGCCTCATTTTTCTCCCAAGACTTATGGTTTCAATCGCTGCTCCAATGAATGGTTTTGAACTTTTCTGATCCCTGTGACAGTACAAAGGGTGACACTACTTGGAAGCCAAAATGAGGGAGCACAGTTAATATTGAACCATGGCCATGGTTTCCATTGTGGACCCTGGGGACTCCTGCCCTCCATGATGGTTGGTGTATTGGAATCCATTCTGTTGCTTTGAGCATTGTGTCAATACATTATTGGGGTGTTCCCTTGATTTGCTGACCCACTAGGTCACCAAGTATGATATCGGTCCCTAGTGATGGCTCTTTGCTGATGACATGTCAAAAGGAACTGAAGTCTCATGCAAGTGGGAATTGGGATAGTGAGGGAGACAGAGTGAAAGGGGTCTTGTAGAAAGTTCAGGAGTTCCAGAGAGCTAGAAATGGCCACCAAGGAGCATCTCAAGGACCAGGGATGAAAAGTTAAAAATAGACCAGAGCTTGACAACCAGCTGTCTAGCCAGCAAAGGAGTCCAAGAGGAGATTAAAGCAGTATGCAATGCAGGCTCAAGAAGGTCTTTGGGGGCATCCAAGGGAGAAAGAAAGTTCTGCCCAGACTCCAGGCCACTCCAAATTACTATCTATTAACCCTCTCCTGAATGGCAGATGATAGAGATTTCACCCTGCTCCTGGGTAGCACCCTGGGTGATCACGGAGGGCATGGTTTAGAGGAGATGTTTGTGGGTGGAATGAAAGTTTACCAAGTTTACCAAGTGAGACCTTTTCCCTGACCAGGTGTGCCCAAGGACAAGGAGCAACACTGTGACGGGCAACACAGTGTGTGTGTCAGGGCGGGGAGGGGGGGAAAGGAGGGGAAGAGAGCTCTTTCTGAGCCTCAGAGACCCCACCACCCCTGCAAAATCATCTGTTTGTGATCCCTGGCCATGCCTCTTTCTCCAGATTGAATGTGTGGGCTTCTGAGGACAGAACTGACTTTCCCTCAGAACATTGACCTTATCCCTACGCCTGGCTGGGTCCTCCGGTCCTATCAGCTGCTACAGACAGGAACTATGGGGATGGGAGAGAGAAGAGGGGGTACTTTGCCCCCATCCTTGGATGCAGGCCAGATGGAACAATAAGCTGAGACCGGAGGGAGAGAGACTCATTTCAAGGGAGCAGGTTTGGGTTTCCTGCAAATCAGCAGTTTACATTTTCGCTTGTAGGAACAAATAACATATGGAAGAAAATGAAAAAAATACCTGACTGTTCCTTTTTTCTCTGGTTTGGGCCAAAGAGGAAGACACAGATAATTCATGACAAAAAGTGGTCTGGGAATTAGAGATGTATCTCTCACTTAGTTGCTGACGATATGTCATTCACAACCTTAACTATTTTGGGTGCTGTCTCCACAGTGTGTGTCCTTGAGTGCATTCAAAGGAAGATCAACCAGCACTGTTGTCCCTGGGTCTATACTCAAGAGAAGGGAAAACATGTGTCCACGCACAATCTTATGCACAAATGTTCATTGCAGCATTGGAGGCAGTAAGAGCCTCCAACTCGGGAGAAAAAAAGCAAACACCCAAACGAAACCGATTTTCCATCATCAGTTTAAACAGGATAGAAAAATGTGGTCTATCCATATGAGTGAAGATAAAAGTATGGATTACTCCTTAACATAAAGAAAACAAAGGTTGTCAACATTGGACTAAGAAGCAACATCATCAATGTAGTCAACACAGAACATGCCAGAGCTGTCAAGGGTGGGTGTTACTTGAATCCACGGTTAACACTGGCGGAAGCATCAGACAATCAAACCACATAGTCTGTTGGGCAAATCTTGTTCAAAAAACCTCCTCGTGGAGTTCAAAAGCAAAGATATCACCTTGAGTACTGAAGCACACTTCACCCAGGCTGGAATATGTTGAATCTCCTCATACGCATGTGAGGAAACCCAAAGCAGTCTCAATGGCGGGGAGTTAATGCCAAATCATAGGGACCCCATAAGACAGAAGTGGCCTTGTGATTTTCAAGACTGTAACTCTTGAGGAGCGAAAAGAGCCGCGTCATTCTCCCACAGAGTTCTTGGTGGTTTCAAGAGCAGATTTTGCATTCACCAGAGCACTGCCAGGCTCCTCCTACAGAGGACGACAAGCAGGCCAGACCGAAGATGACAGGGGACATTAGTGTAGTGTAGTGTAGTGTAGTGTTAGCTCAGAATGTTGAGTAGACCAGGGGTGTCCTGAAAAGTGGAAGCAACTCTCTGGGACCAAGTACAGCATACTCATTAGAAGCAAAGCTCACCAGACATTGCCTCCTATACTTTGGGCATATTTTCAGGTGGGACCACATCCAGGAGAAAGTCATTATGCTGACTAAAGTTGAGGACCAGCAAAAAATGAGGCAGGCCCTCAAAGAAATGAGTTTACACAGTAACTGCCACCATGACTGGGGGAACATGCAGGAGCAGATGGGGTCATCATCTGTGGCACGCAGGTCAGGAGAGGTGAGGTCCAATTGGCCCCAGGGACACCTCACAACTCAAGGTTGATGGCAATGGGCACTTGGGGCTGAGAGCTGAGATCTGTGGAGTTTCTTTCTCTGTGGGGTGACAGCATGCTCTAAAATGAATTGTGTTGGTGTTTGCAGAACTCTGTAAGGGCACTATTGGAAGTGAATGCTCTACATCAGCCAGGTAAATAGGGTGCTATGTCAATGATGCCTCAGTACAATTGTGCTTTAAAAGGAAAGAAGACACTCAAGGTCTCCCAAAGTCTCTTTAATAAACCCAACATTCCCAACCGCAGGTGGAGAAAGGGAGGGACTGTGGCTCAAGCTTCTGAAAGGTCAGGATGCTTATGTTTGATACAGCCAGTGTGTGTGTGTGTGTGTGTGTGTGTGTGTGTGTGAGAGAGAGAGAGAGAGAGAGAGAGAGAGAGAGAGAGAGAGAGAGAAATAGGTACTGGTAGTTGCCCACCCAATGATCAGTCTTCCATTTTTGCTTACTAACTGTGTGCCTGGGAGTGTGAATGGCTAATGCACTCAGTTGAGAACCATCAGGTTAGACATTCAAGTCCACCCAGGTGCATCTCAGTAAAACCACCACCACCACCACCACCAGGTGATCTACTTCTGAAAAGGCAGCTACCTGAAATCCCTGGGGCATGGCATACATGGCATCACGTTGAGTGGGAGCTGAGTTGATGGTCTCTGGATTGGTGTTTACCTTAGGTCTGAGAGATAGTATTCTCACTTCCCATTCCTCACATGCCCAGATACCCTGAGATCACGGCAGCCATGGGGCCCATTCTAGCCAATGGGCTGTAGAATGGCATTCCTGGTATGTGGTGGGTCCTGTCCTAAGGGGGAAAAGATGGAGACTTTGACAGCTCTGCTTTCTTCCTGGGCATAATGTAGTCACAATGCCAACCTGTCCATCTTGTGACTGAAATCATCCCAGTAACAGTCTGGCCACTCTTTTCTCTTTCTGAAAGGCAGGAGATGGTGCCATGAAACAGGGTCCTGGGAACCATAACACCAGTGTTCTGTTGCAGACACTGCATAGGAACTAGAGAAAGAATGACTTCTCACAAGGACAGCAGCCAATGACAGCAAAGTGATTTCCTGTTGGCTGTCATTTGGTCCCTTTTCTAAGACAGCTTAGCAAGACCTGGTTTCCTGGTGCTCACCTTTCCCTTCCTCCTCCAACAGTATATCCCTATCCCTGAGCCTAGCCCTGACCATGTGACTAATGAAATGAATAAAATGACCAATAAAACGAAGCTGCCGGGGGAGAAGCTGAATAACTGAGCAGAGAGGAAGCTCAAGGGGAACACATAGGCCCAATGTCCTGCCATTGATGAGGTTGTTAGCAAATGGACAATGCGATCCCGATGCCTTTGGAAGAACCAAACTGCACAGCTCACAGAGGGGAGTGAGGTTTGGGATTGACCGAGTTGGCCCATGCTTTGTGTTCTGCACCCGCTAAATGCACGGTCCACTTCAGGTTTGTGCGACTTTCTCTGGCATTCAGCTGCCTGTGGGAACTAGGCATTGAACTCATTTGCAGCATGTTTAATTTACAGCCAGAGCAGGCAATTCATAATTCAAATGTTGCTGCCCTAAATTGCCGACACAGGAGATGGAGAGATTGGGATCCTTTAGAGCAAGCCCATAAAGCTCCCGTTTCTCTTCCATCCAAGGGAGTTCTGTTCTCTTGAGCAACTTTTCAGCTCCCTCAGAATAGCATGTTTTGAGCAAAAAGACAGTAAAAATGAAAGATGAAAATTAAATATGAAAATTTAATTAAATCCCTCTTTGATCATTCTCCCTAGAATTGACGGAGGGGCTGTTGCCATTCAGCCCCAAATAAGATAGCCTTACCGACTAATTAGGATAAGGGACTAGAGGGAGGAGGAAGATGGAGCCACCTGACCCTATAAATGCTCACATCAAAGCTCATAAAAACCATCATTTCGCCTTCCATTATTTGCCATCTCTCCTTTGTTGAGTCTCACAGACATGCTGATCAATACATAAAGTGTCCCTTTTGTGTGCTTTTGGACCATCCAGCCTTGGCACAGTCCCTGAAAGAGGGCTATGGATCATCCACAAGAGGCGGACCAGGCGGCTCCTTCTCATACAGCTTGAGTGAGAAACGACAGCATGGGTAAAGGAAGCTGGGTCTTTCTTTTCTGGTGCTTTTCTGGTGCATTTCCTTTCTAAACCAACTCCATCGATCCCACACTGGTACCTGCTCTCCTGAAGACGGGGTGCAGAGTGAGCAATACACGAGTCAGGAAGGATCCCCAAGACACTGAGTCTGGCTGAAGAGGGAGTTTGGTGAGGGATGGACCCACCTGGCCAGCAGAGATGCATGTATAGATTCACACACTGAATCACACACAAACACATGAATACATGGGCATGCTCACACATGCAGATGCAGACATACACAAACACACAAGCACTCACACAGATATCCAGACGGACACATGCACACATGTGCACACATGCATGCCGATACACCCAAGTGGGTGTACATAATTGGACTGTGGCCCAGAAGCGATATTACTATAAGGAAAAGGCTTTTAGCTTGTCTGGTTTGTGTGCTATGAAAAATATAGAAGCCAGATGTGAGTTTTGGAAACTCTGCTCATTTAGCTAATGTTGCTTAGGAGTAAAAAGACTTCAAAGAGAGAGATAACAGAAAGCATGGAATATGGATTGTGGGAAAAAATGCAGAAAAAACATCACCACTTTAGACTATGTGGGTTCAGAATTCCTGATGGTAAAATTCACACGTAATCAAGTCTTTCCCTGAACTATTTATGTAAAAGTACTTTGCTAAGCAAATTATGTTGCAAAGGGTATCCGGGTCATTGTTTAAATTATTAAAATAATCAATTGTTTCCAAGTATTTTGGAAGCATCATTTGCATGTAATTAATATAATATTACAAATTATTTTCAACGATTGCCTCAGGGCCCTACATCCCCTAACAATTTTATTGGACAACACTTTTGCTTCAGTACTTTCAAGTTTACATAACCAGATTTTTTTTAATTCCTAAAGATTCACCTCGTATCAAATGACACTTTTTCTAGCAGGCCACGCAGAAGAAAATTGCTACCATTATCTGTCTGTACAAACAACCACCCACAAAAGTAGTGGTGTAAAACAACCACCTATTAACATTTATTATGATTGGGAGTTGACCAAGCAATTTGGTGGCTGGGTCTCCTGGGTCCCTCATGAGGCTGGTTCAGTGGGTGGCTCCCCTGGAGCTGGGCTCAGCTGACCTGGTTCTCCTCCACACAGAGAAGCTTCTTACCCTGGTTTCTTCCTGATTTGGTGGTCATGGGGAGACATAATAGTACAGTGAAAGTCAAACTTTCAGGGCACCTTGAGACTTCTCAAACTCACATTCATCATTTTGATTTCAACCCTTTGCTGGAAGCTAGTGATAGCCCCAAAACCCTACAAAAACAAACAAACAAAAAATAGCCTATCTAATTCATAGCGTGATGAAAAGAGCTATAGAACCTTCATTCAATTTAATAGAAAATGGCACAGGGATGCGAATTTGATCCCTGATGATGAAGGAGGAGCTCAAAGAATGATAAGGAATGTCACCATTTACTATCTCTGGCAGGTAGACATCCTAGCTTCTTACAGATGCTGTAACAGAAGAACTATGCATGGGGCCTTAGGAAGAACAGTCATGGAACTTCTCATTGTACAGGATGCTGGAAGTTCAAATTCAGGGCACTGACTCAAGGAAAAGGCTTTCTCTCTCTCTGTTATCTCTGGAGGAATGCCTCTGCCTCTTTCAGCTTTGGGAATCTCCATGTGGCTTTGGTTTTCCTTCATTCATGCTCACTTGTCTCTGTGTCTACCCTGTATCACTCAATAATGCTTAGGCTTACTTATAACCCATCACTCACTGACATTGACACAGACTCAGTAATTTAGCAAAGAAAGCCCTATTCCTAAATGGGATTATATTCACAAGTATACGGATTAGGATTTACACCATCTACTTTGGAGTACATTCAATCCATGGCAATAGAATAAAAAGCAAAACAAACTCACTGCAGTCAATGCTGGCACACAGTGACCCTCTGTGGGTTTCCCAGACTGTAACTTTTGATCTAAGTAGAAAGAGCAGTCTTTGTTTCTTGGTGGTTTCAAACTGCCAACCATGCAGATCACAGTCCAACCTTTAACCCCTACACCACCTGAGGCCAATGAAAGGAATGCTAAACAGACACAAGACCCAATATAATCACATTCAGGTACCTCTTGATGAACAACCCAGAGCAGAAAGTATAAGTAAATTCCTCTAATAGGCCAGGGCACCAAGATTCGAGACAAAGTTTCAGATGAAATAATTGAAAAGAAAAACAAAATTGGACCTTACTGCATGACACAAATCTCCATGCCAATTCTTGCTATAAATCCATTCCCCAGAGATTACCCAACGACTATGAGAAAATATAAGTTTATTGCTTTCAGAACCATTTCTTTCCTGCTCACTTAGATCTTTGTTTCTGGAGTTCACTGATCATAGAGGGACTTGTTTAAGTCCATGAGTGGCTATGGCACCATCTTTTCTGCTGAGAAAAGTAAGGCAATTAAAACTGTGTCCTTCTTCTATTAGAACAAAGAGGATGCTCTCAGAAAGTCAGAGGATATTATTTTTAGGAGACAAGAGGTAGGTAGTTTCGCTGTACTCTAGCTTTTGTTTCTGGTTGTTGTTGAATTGATTCTGACTTGCGGAGACCTTATGAAACCTTACCAAATCCTCTGTCATTTTCAGGGTCATTTCTATGTCTAGCGATTGTGTAAAACCATTTCTTCTTTTTCTTTTTCTCTTCCTTCTTCTCTTTGTTCTCTGCTTAATCAAATGTACTCCACTATTAAGAAAAAGTTCAGGCCTACAACACCAAATAGAATCCAGTTGGATAAGAAATGAAATTCTCCTTTCACTCTTTATGTTGTTTGAAAGCTTGAAACCATTGTTTTGGAAGGCTTCATCAAAGAAATGACATCCATGCCTATGTGAAAAGTTTATTATTTATGTACGAACTTTATTAACTTTCAAAATAGGAAAGTAAGTACAAACAATGGAGGGATGTTTTCTGTCTGCTTTCTGAACTTCTGGCTCATGTATCTATGTCTTTGAGTATCAGATGCCACAAAATCCTCTTAAACATTAATTAATTTTTACAATTTCCTCTAAAGGGCAAGGGCAAGGATTATTCTTCTTTGTTTGTTTGTTTTCTCACTTTTAAAAAGAGGCCTGAAACCAATGAGCTAAATGACTAATCTGGACTTCAGTCACCTGAAAGGCTTAGGATATTGAGTTTGGTTATGGCAAATTCATTCTTTATCCAAGAATACAGGGAAGAAGCATAAGACTAAGTTTGAAGCTAACTGTTTATGGAGATACTAGGTAGATCTAGCAAGATGGAATCAAGGATAAAAGGGTTGTGGAATCATAATTATTGAAGGACATCCAAAAGACAGCTGAGTCAAATGACTTCCTCCTGGTCTACCATTCAGGATCTTATAACTGAAGAAGACACAACCTGAATCCATTTTAAATGTAGACAATCAATTCTATGTACCTCATAGTGGACTTGTTCATGCCTTAGTGATCTTAGGGAAACATTTAAAGGGGTTAGAATTTAAAATTGCAAGATGTCTTGAAGCCAAGGCCCCCAAATCTTCTGATGATACTTTTAGCGATGTTAAAATCACCGTGATAGAGGAAGGTGCCATTAAAGGGGTTGTTTTGTTAGTTAAGACCCCAAATGCTTTGTGGACCATTAAGGAATTTCAACCAAAGCTCGTTTATTTCCACAGAGGTGAGAAAGCTCCCTCATTTTATATTTAACATGACAGCTGCCACATGTCTATTCCCCTCCGAAGGACCTAACCATGAAGAACACTACCAAATTCTCCTCTAGCCTGGAGACCTTGTGAGAGTGATTGGATTCTCAATCAAGACACTTGCAAGAGCCTGGAAGTATGGTGTCCGCAAGGTGAAGCCACAGATTAAATTACAACTCCCAAAATATATGTTGAAGCCCAAACCTCTAAAGTTGTGAATGTGACCTTGCTTAGAAATAGAACCCTGGAAGATGCCATGAGGTTATGTGTTATAGGTTGACATGATATCATATAGCAGAAGACTGGGTCTTAATCTAAAGTGAGTGGCATCTTATAAAGAGAAGAAGAGACATTCAGCAAGAAAGACACAGGTTGAAGATGGCCATGTAAGAAGGGAAGCAGACATTGGAATGTCCAAGAATTCCTGGAGCCACCAGAACTACTTGAGAGGCATGGGACAAATGGTCCCTCTGAGCCCTCAGAAGGAATCCACATGAGCAACACTCTCAATTAGTAATCCTGATCCCCAGGACTGAGGGACAACAAATCTGGGTTCTGACCACCGTCCAGTGTGTGACGTTTTGCCCTAACACCATTAGGATTCTAATTCAGGGAGCATGTGAAGGAGAAGACAGCTCCTTTTGCATTCCTAGAGATGAGGGAGCTGGGGCTTTTCTGACAGAGCAGCACTGCTTTCTAGGAATGTGTTGGTATTTCTGATCAGTCTCTGTTCTGTGTTTCACAACAGGGCAATCAAAAATCAGTTACTTGGCCTTGGATCTGGAGGGATTCTGCATGTCTACAATATGACCTAGTTTACTTAAGAAGCATCTTAAAAGTTTGCATACTTGGTGCTGTTGAGAGCCATAAGAGCCACAAAGAGTCTACCTTCGAAACATCCCCGGAGAAAAGGAACCATTAATGCCTTCAACATCTTCCAATTTCACGTCACAATAAAATGTCAAAAGAAAAAGAGAGAGACAGATTTCTGATATTATTACTTTGAACTTTCATTAGTTACACTCCTTCAAAGTATGACATTTACTGGGGGGGGGGAGTAGAGTAGAAGGAGGGGTTACCCAGACCATAATGTTAATCATTTTTATCTTTGGAATTTCATTTTAACTCTTACAAAACCTGCTTTCCCACTTAGTCATGGCCCCTGCTCTGGTGATCTTTTGCTCTCTAACAAGCCACTATGAATCGTTAAGAGCTCAATACAGCAATGTATTTACCTCATGATGTACTTAGTAGGGAACCGAGGAAAGGCTCTGCTGGGGTGTTCTTTAATCAGTTTGATGCCAGCTTAAGCAGAAGGAGTCACTTGGAAGAGTTACTTCCAAGATGATGTCTCTCATGTGCCCCTGTCTAGCAGTGATCCAGGGCTTGTCTCTCTTTCTTTACATGGATCTCACCCTCCCAGGTTTTCCCACACGACTTTCTCACAGCATGGCAACATACAGGGTAGTCATATTCATTCCAGGAGTTCTGGTGCTATGGTGGTTATGCTTTAGCTGTGATCCACAAGGTTGGTCGTTTGAAACCAACCACTCCATGGGAGAAAGACATCTTTATACTCCCTTAAAGAATTACATAATGTTTCTTTCTGGTTTGGGGATCAGCATCTTGCTGATATCATAAATTAAGTTGAGAAGTATCTTCTTCCACTTTGATATTTTGAAAGAGTTTTTGAGGATGTTTTAGTTTCATTGAATATGAAGTATAATTAACCAGAGAAACAAATATCTAGGTCTAAGTTTTCTTTGTGGGAAGACTTTTATATTCTGGAAACCTATTTATTTACTAGATAAATGGTGATTCCAATTTTCTATTTTTTTGGTTGTAAGTTTTGATAATTTATTTCTTTCAAGGGACTTGGTAATTTCATTTAACCCAATGAAATTACTACCAAAAAGTTAATAGTTTTTTCTCTTATTTTCTTCCTAATATCAATAAAATCTATATAATGTTTCCTTTTAAAGAAAAAGAGAATTATAGTCTTGGAAACTCACAGAGGGAGTTCTGCCTGTTTTATAGGGCTGCTTTGAATTTGCAAGAACTGGTGAGTGAGTGATGGTCATTGCATGATGACTGACTTTCCTCTGAGTAGAAAAAGCAAGAGTTAGTCTTACATAAGGTCCAGATGGCAGTTAGAGGCTCCTATAATCTAGGCTTAGAAATCCCAGTGTATTTATTATGCTTATTTTACAACTAAAGCAGGTACTTGGACCTATCCAGATTCAAAGGAAGGAACTCTCACCCACTGCTGGTGGACCTGTCGGTATGTACAGCTACTATGGAAATCGATGTGTCATTATCTAAAGCAGATGATGATTGAGCTACCATACAACCTAGCAATCTCTCTACTGAGCATATGCCCAGAGGAGTCAAGAAACAAACCATGGCCAGACAGCAGTCCTCCAATGTTCATCGTGGCACAGTTCACAATCACAAGAAGTTGAAAACAACACAGATTTCCTTCAACAGACAAATGGATCAAAAGACTGTGGCATATACATACAATGGAGTACTACATGTCCCTAAAATGCAATGAGAAATGCATGAAGCACATTGCTGCATGGGAAGAACTGGAGCAAATCATGCTGAGTGAAGTAAGTCAAGCACAAAAGGATAAGTGCAACATGAGTTCACTGAGTTAAGCTTAAAAAAGGGGCATAGGAGAAAAACTATATATATATGTATATATATACACACACACACATACATACATACATACATACACACATCCCCATGGTGAGGTCCAAAAACTATGGCAGAGAACTAACCCAATCCAGGGATATATACAACCATCAAAATAAGAGGAGGAAAGAAAGAGAAAAGAAAAAGAAAAAAAAGACCTGGGTAGTGGGAGAGTGAGGCATTAATCTACCCAAGGGGAGAGCATTGTTTGTATCTCCACAGGAGATGGAGAGACCAGGTTTCAACCCAATGAGGCAAGACATGAATACAACATATCAGCACATACCAGGGAGTCAATAGAGAGGTTCGTGTGGTCGGTCTCAATCCCAACTGTGCTGACCCCCACCCCCAAAAGAATGCAGTTCAGAGGACAGCACTGGGATGACAGCTTGGGGGAAGGGACATGTCAGATTAGAGCACACAGAAGAAACACAAAGGGATGGAGAGAGAGACGTGGACATCCTGGTCCACCAAGCCCTGAGGAAGGTGTTCCAGCTCAAAGCAGACCACAAAAGGGGAGGACTGTAGGGCAGGTCCCACCATAGGACATGGCATCCAACACTGACCCATGGCACCATGGGACAGCACTAGAGACACAGTGTGGGAATAGTGCACAGTCTGGCCCCATCATGCTGGGGTAAGGCACTGAGGGCATGCAGCAGAGCAGCAGGGTAAGCAGACTGATGACACCCCAGGTAATACCAAAAATAGACTTTGAAGAC
>PVJH01024999.1:0-32232 GCA_004026705.1 Nesogale talazaci | reverse complement strand
CAACCTCCACCAACTCCTGAAACCTATTGCCACAAAGCATAGGCCAGACAGGCTCCACCCTGCATCCCTCTTTTGCCCAATTCTGACACCAGTGGTCTCTCCACAGCACTCCACAGCACTCCACTTCTGTGGCTGGATACATTAGAGGTCCAGGGGAAAGAATGAAACCTCGCAATGAGTTGGATTTGATGAAGGGGTCGCAACAATGGCATCCAACAAAACAGTGGCAAAATTCATTAAATAGTAATTTAATGTGGCTGGGTTTTGATAATTTATTGTAAAGGCCATGAAGAGCTCACAGAAAAGAGGTTCACTTGGGACACCCACAGGCTATAATTCTGGTAAGGAATGCTCAGGATAAAATTATTCAATCAGGACAGTTTCTTCTCTACCTGGCTCATAAGCAAGCCTCCTGTGGGCTTCAGCCATTCGACCTAGGCTTTGCCTTGCTTGGGCAATGTTACAAAGTTCTTTTAGAGCTCTAGATAAGTGCTAAAAGCCATACCATTCTACGATATGCCTCACCCTGAAGGCACCAAGTCCCAGCTCTGTGGATCAGCAAACCCAGCCACCAGCTACCCAAGGAAGTGCCCAGGGGTAACCCATTCTACAAGATAATCTTCTGCTCAAAGTGCTCAGCTTTCACTTATTCTGTGGGCTGGGAATTCTGCACTGTTTCTCTAGCCCAGGGGTACTCATACTTTTTCAGCATGCAAGCTACTTAAAAAATTATCAAGTCAAAATGATCTACCAACTACAAAAATGCAAAACATATATTTCTCTTTACTTATTTATTACATTTATTCATAAATGCATTGAGAAGTCTTTATATGTGTAATGTATGTTTATGTATCTTTCATAACTACAAATACATATTGCACAGCATAACACAATTAATTATGTACATTTTTTTATCATTACCTGAGTTGACTCTGATGACTTATACTAAATGGAATGAGCCAGAGATACATAATCTGGACAGTAGCCACTGACAGCCAGTCTTAAGAACACTTCCAAATGATCATCAGTCATGGTGGAATGGTACTTGAACTTGATCTTGATGTGGCAAAAGGCTGACTCACATAAATAAGTAGAGCGTAATAATGCAGTCAAGGAGGTAGCACATTTTTCTAATGTTTGGGTACTTTTCATCTGTGATTAAGTTCCAGAACTGATCATGCACTCTGAACTTCAGCTAAATGTCAGCTTGTAGTGTCAAAATCTCTATTCAGTATGAAAGTGATATGTTTTTGGCTTCTTACATGGTCCTGATCCCCCACTCATTTTAATACCCTTTCTTACATTTAAGAGGGAAAAAAAACAAGGTCTAAAAATTGGCGACAACTTAGGTTGTCAGTTTTACTGCACTTAGCACAGTTGTTTGTGCGTGCATTTGGTACCTAAGATTGCATCTGATGGGCTGCACTGTATAGCATTTAAGTGATAGGCTTGATGATAGGTTTACATCTATTTTTGTAATGTCATGCTATCTACCCACACTCCATTTGTGATTGACTAGTAGATTACAATCAACGTATTGAGCATCCCTGTTTTAACCTGCTTCTATTGCTTCTCTGGTGTCAAAGTCATCTCCTGGATCAAAGAGGTTCAATGCACTGGGATATCTGGACCCAACTGACTTGTCCCATTTGGGGGCTCTTCTGTTTGGTTGATAGTAAAATTTCAGGCCTCCTGCCTTCGAAATGACTCCTTTTATACCCAATCACAACTAACCCTGTTAACAACCACTTAAAACTGAGTGATATAATCCAGTCAGATTCTGCTTCTTACCTAGATCCAACAGGAACAAGTCATTTGGTGGGAGTAACAAGGACTTTGGCTAGAAGAGGCAGATTTAATAATTAACTGCACTACACCACGCTCTAAATTTTTTTAAATCTAATATTTATATACCAGGAATATGTATAATCACAGGATTCTATTTATAACTGAGCCCAAAGTGAACTAGAGTGATTTTGAACTGAATAAAAAAAATTTTATAAATATATGCCCCTATGTACATACCTGTATTTGAACCTCTATAAATATTCATTATCCCCCAGTTCCTTCCTCTATTTCCATTTGCTTCCCTCTTGTCCCACTATCATGCTCACTTTCCATTTGGGTTTCAGTATTTTTCTCTGTTATATTAGTTTTAATCAATCCCTATTGGCCTTCTCTCACCCACCTTGTCCCTGCATTTATATCAATTGTTATTCCCTTTTTCCTAGGCTGGTCGACATCACCACCTTTCCCCCTCCTCCCTCTCTTCAATGTCCCCTACCCTGGAGCCATCAGACTTGTCATTTTTGCCTCCAACCTCTCTGTCCATTCTATCTTGTCTAGGTAGACCTGTAGAGGTAGCAATATGTACAAGAAAGGTCTCCTAAAATGGAGCAACTTAAGCATATAAAACAATGATAACAACAGCGAGAAATCCCCTCAATGTATTATACAACATGTAACAGAATAATAAAAATAATAGCAATATAAGAACCTGCATAAAGTTCAAGGTCTGTTGTTGAGCTCCTAGAGTGACCCCTGGTTGAGTCGGATGGGTTGTAAGTGAGGATGGGGAAAGAGATTAATGTGTATACTTATAGGGTTAGTAGTACGAAAACAGATGGGCATTGGACCTCCACTCAAGTATCTTCTCAGTTCAAGAACACTTTGTTCTATTAAATTGGCATTCCAAGATGCTCACCTTTCCGACATGATCACTGAAGACAAAAGTGTGCATAAGCAAAGATGGTGAAGAAGCTGATGGTGCCCGGCTATCAAAAGATGGAGCATCTGGGGACTTAAAGGCTTGAAAGTAAACAAGCAGCCATCTAACTCAGAAGCAACAAAGCTCACATGGAAGAAGCACATTAGCATGTGGAATCATGAGGTGTCAAAGGAATGAGATATCAGGCTTCAAGAACTCAAAAGCACAACTTTGCATCCTCACTTTCCTGATATGATCCCTGAGGACAAATGTGTGCATAAGCAAATGTGGGGAAGAAAGCTGATGGTGCCCGGCTACCAAAAGATAAAGCATCTGGGGACTTAAAGGCTTGAGTAAACAAGCGGCCCTTCAGCTCAGAAGCAATAAAACCCACATGGAAGAAGCACACCAGCCTGTGTGATCATGAGGTGGTGAAGGGATCTGGTGTCAGGCATCAATGAACTAAAATTATATTATTATTAATGAGGGGGAGTACAGATTGGGGACCCAAAGCCCATCAATAGGTGAGGTGACATCCTTTTGCAGAGGGGTTACAAGGAGGAGATGAGTCAGTTAAGATACAGGATAGGAGCTATGAAATATGCAACCTTCCTCTAGTTCCCATGCTACCTCCCAGCCACTATCATGACCCCAATTTTACCACATAAATCCAGCTAGATCAGGAGATGTACAGTGAAGTTGGAAATATGGGAAACTTAGGATAGATGATCCATCAAGACTAGTAATAGGAGTGGTAATACCAGGGGAGTGGAGGGATGGAGGAATAGAAAGGGAGAACCAACTTCAGGGATCTACACGTAGCCTCCTCTCTGGGGCACGGACAACAGAGAAGTGAGTGTTGGGACATGTTGTACAGTGTACTGGATGAAAAAATAATTTGTAAATTACTAAGGGTTCAAGGGGAAGGGGAGAGGAAGGGTAATGTAGGGAGATGATAATGGGGGCCTGGAAGGAGGGAGAATGTTTTGAGAGTGATGATAGCAATGGGTGTGTAAAAGTGGCCTGCACACAACTGATGTTGTTAGGGATTGTGATGGGAGTTGTAGGGGCCCTTCAATAAAATGATTCATTAAAAAAAGGGGGAGAGGGGAAAGGAGAGTTGTTTTTTTTTTTAAAGAGGAGCTTGTATCAAGGGCTCAAGTGGAAAATGCTGGGAAATATATGTGGAAACATGTGTGCAAATGTGCTTGACACAAATAATGTACTGAATGTTGTAGTAGCTGTAAGAGCCCCCAATAAAATTTTTTTTAATTTTAATGTGATTTTGACCCTGCACATATTGGGTACCAACTGAAAAAAAATTAGATATTTTCTGAATTACCTGTTATGTACAAGATGATGCCTATTAAATAATAGACAATAAGTATATATTAATATGCTTTTGTTAAGGCATCCTGGTGACACTGTGGGTTAGGTATTGGATTGCTAGCTTCAAAATCAGCAGTTCAACTCTACTTATCAGTCCATGAGAAAAAGTGAGACTGTCTGCTCCTGTAAAGACTGACCATTTGGGGATCCATATATAAATTTAAAACTGAACAACAAGCCTACCAATTGCTCAAATTTAGAAAATGAGGCATTTCTGCAGGAATGTTTTATAAATAATTTTATTTAGAATTGTCATTGCATGATGATAGTAAAAAGCCAAGTTGGTAATAATAAAAAGCCAATTTACTTGAAGCTGGCTATATTATTCTTCTTAACTTCTCTCAAACCCAGATCTTTTGTGGGTGTCCAGGATTTCATCTTGCTTGGATTCTCAGTCAGTGTCATTTCAATGGGTAATTGACTGTGCAAAGCCTCCTTATTTATTTTTATTATTTTGGGGCATTTTCATTTTTATTATTTTTTAAAACATTTTATTGAGGGCTCTTACAGATCTTGTAACAATCCACACATCAGCTGTATAAATTGTACATATGCTGTCACCATTATTTTCTAGACATTTGTTTTCTATTGAGCACTTGGTATCAGCTCCTCTTCCAACACTCCTCGCTCCCACCTTGTGGCCCCTTGATAAATTATAATTATTTTCATATCTTATATTGACCACTATCTTCCTTCCCCCACTGTTTCTGTGGTCCATCCCCCTGCGTCTCTTAAAGTGTTAAAGAGCAAAGAGGCCTAAGATGTATCTGACCCAGAGCATCATCTTAATGACTTCTATGTATGCAAAGGTTGGTCACGGAATAAAGAAGACCCAAGGAAGACCAAAGAAGTACCGGTCCAGTTCAGTCATGGTGTTGGCAATGAATATTCAAAATTCCATGTACTGCCAAGACAACAAACAGATCTGTCCTGCCAGGATGCTCCCTAGAAGCCAAGATGGCATGAATTCATCTCACCTACCTTGGGCATTTGAACAGGAGAGATGAGTGCCTGGAAAAGGACATGATATTTGGTAAAGTGAACAGTCAGCCAAAAAAGAGGAAGACCCCTGACAAAGATGAATCCACACAGTGGCTCCGATAAGGGGCTCAAGCATCAGAATAATTTTGAGGGTGGCAGTGTTTGGACCTGTTGTACATTGGATTGCTTTGAGTTGGAACCAATTAGACCACACCTAACAGCAACTAAAGCCTTGCACTTATATAAAAAATTAATGGTAACATTTATCTAAAGCTATTAAATGATTGCAAAGTGGACTGCTGCTGATACAGTTAGGTTAAAACTTTAAAATTTATAATCTTGTCTCCTTTCCGACTCATTTAAATTTGTTCTACTTTTTAAGATTTTCTGCTTCCCATTGGGATTTTTCTCTGGTTTACTTGGTTATTGTAGTTGTGGGACTGTTTGTTTGTGGTTTGGTTTGGATTTGGTTATTTGCTTTCTATGTTTTCCTGTATGTGAAATTCAGGATAGGCAAATCTATAGTGGCAGAAGCTAAATGAATGGTTTCTTGGGGCTATAGCAAGGGTGTTTGGGGGGAAATGGGTCACTAATTACCAAGAGTCCAAGAAAGAAAAGATGTTTGTGGCAGTCATGTGCTTATGTTAATTTCATGATTGAGATGTAGGGGTGGAGTCTAACCTGTTAATCTGGAGATAGTCATTGAGTAGCCAATGAGGCCTCTATGTGGGCATGGCGTTCTCCTGAGACTTCTGGGAAATCTCACGGTATTTCCCTCGTGAAGATGAGAAGCTATCTTCTCCAGTTTTGAGAGATAGTCTGAGAGACGATGAATCACGGAGAAGACAAGATGGCAGCATCCGAGAAGCTGGAGGAGCCAGCGGAGAGACCACACAGCTTTGCCCTGATGGAGCCAGACCTCTGAAGTTGAGGTGGCCACATGGAGACCTCTGCCAGTGATGATTTGCTTCTGTCACCACAGGATGCTGTTGGTGGACCTTGAACCCTGGAAGCGAGGAGCCATGTGGAGACAACTGCCAGCACCAGGATTTTGCACCCACTGACCTGTGACTTCGTGAATCAGAAGGAGACTTTATAGATTGATTTCGGGCATATGGGTTAATATCGGACTTATGACTTTAAACTGGACTGGGTTGGAATGCTTTCTCAGTGTTCAATTCCTTTTGTATATAAACCCTTTCCTTATATCCATATGAGTGTCTATGAAATTTGCTCTAAAATGAATGATGGTGATGTTTGTACAACTCTTTTAAATATGATTGGACTATTGAATTGTATGATGTGTGATTATGTGTCAATAAAACTGCTATAACTAAAAAATAAATAATTTTAAATGGTCTGAAATATGGAGACCGTCCCTAATCTTTTGAAATGTCTGTGCTCATTAGATTGAATTTAATGGTACAGTTTAAGTAAGACTGTAAATAGTCTAAATTTTGATTGTTAGAAATAACTAAGTGATTATCCCCTTAACATTAGAAAGGTCTTAACGTGGGAAAGGTCAGCATGTCCAAGTGAATGGGTTGTGCAAGCACTGTTCTCCACAGAATGCAGGACAAAAGCACCAGGGAACTTCTGTTGTTTGTGTTCTTTTCACGGTTTCCTCTCTTTTCAGGGACCATGAATAGCCTCAGTCCTTGGTTCTCCAGCTTCTATGAAAGTTCAGATCAATATCTATTTAATGGTGAATCGATGTGTACTATAATTTATTTTTCAATAAATTGTACAATGTGTCATTCCCAGGCTCAATCAAAAAATATAGTCTATTTTACAAGGTTGAAAGGAAACACCCAAATTTTTCACAGGGGACTGCAGAGTGTTGGTGTGTGGTGCATTCCCACCTATGTTCAGTTTTCACAACAGCAATAGAAGTTGAGCATTATTATCACTCACAGATTTGATAACACAGGCCTTTGAAGCTTCAGGGATATTAACTGGCCCCCGGCTAGTTGTAGGTAACAGTTAGGACTGAATTCCTGATTCTAAAGAAAAGGAGGAAGATTAGCATACCTACCAAAAAATAGATCCTGACAATCCCAGACTATCAGTGGTATCTATGCTTGCAGGAAGGAACTCCGGTAATAGAGTGGTTACACTTGAGCTTCTAACCACAAGGTCAGCATTTCAAAACCACCAGCTGCTCTGAGAAAGATAAAATATTTTACACCCATAAAGACTTGCGATCTTGTAAACTCACAAAGGTGGTTCTACCTATTCCGTAGAGTTGTTTTGAATCTGAATCAACTCTCTGGCAGTGAGTTGGGTGAATTTGGGTATGCTTCCAGGAAACAAGTTGAACTCTTAAATATGAACGCAGAAGAGCTTGCTAGGAAAACAAAAGCTTCATCAAAACCTTAAAACTGTGCAACCCAAGAGTGAAACTACTGAACACTATGGACTTTAGTTAATAATGAGGCATCAATCTTAGCTCATCCATTGTAACGGTAGTGACACATGAATACACAATATCAAAAATAGTTTAAACCATCCAAAAATGGGGGCTATAAGGGGATTGTACTTTCTGCTCAGTTTGTCAGCTAATTTAAAGCTATTCTAATAAAATAAAATTTATTAACTAAAAAAGAAAATCAAGAAAGCCCTGATAATTTCTTGCACTATAAAATAAGACTAAACCCTTGTAGGTTAACTGGTATACACTGGTCTTCTAACCACAAGATCAGCAGTTCAAAACCACCAGTCACTCTGCAGGAGAATGATAACGTTTGCTACTTCTGTAAAGAGTTGGTCTCTCAGAAACCTCCAAAAGCTGTTCTACACTGTTGTATAAGGTCACTATGATTCGGAGTTGGCTTGATGACTGTGAGTTTGGCTTGATTATAAAATGTAGGATTGATATGATTTGGAAAACAGAAATAAAAATATTTCCTAACTTGGGGTTGTCTAGAATAGTTTTTTAATGAGTGTGTACCATGGTGTTCACTGCAGAATTATGAGATAATGAATGCATTTTTAATTGCTATTTAAACAAAGCCACTTTGTGGGAAACACAGACACTAAAGTTAGGAATTGACATTTATAGCTTTAGGAAATCAAATTGGAAATAATGAAGAGATAAAATGAATCTTGTTCAGTTTATTTCCTCCTCCTTGTCTCAGGGAATTGACAAAAAGATGAAAAGACTAAAGTCCAGTTCTTTCTCTTATAATGACTGAACTTACTCTAGAAAATTATAAATTAATACCTATAGTGCTTGTCATATTGTCACATCATTTTATCCTGAAAAAGTCTATAAAAATTTTTTTATAAATGACTCAATTATTTGAAAAACACCTCCACATATCAAGGAGACAAGATCAGCACAATATTCTTTCTTTCCTATTGTTAAAATAAAATTGGGATAATTTTTTCTTTAAGACATAACCTATATCCATTAGATTTTTTTCATCTTAATTGTATTTTAACTCTTTTCATAGTATATGTGAATTGAATTATGAATTCCTGAACTGTAAGCTTCTATTAATAGAGAGGACCATATAGCTGGCCCCACCAAGAGACACAACATCCCTCACTGAACCATAGTGCTATGGGAGACAGCACTGAAGTCACATGCAGGAATTGTGCCCAATCTGACCCCACCATACTGGTGAAAAACACTACAGGCATGCAATAGAGCAGCTGGGAGAGCAAAGCGATGAAGTCCTTGGGGAACACCAAAAATAAACTTTGGGAAAAGCATGTGGCACCCCCTCAGTCCAGACTGGCAAAGCCTGCTAAAGGTCAACAAACAGACTTTGAACTATTTATAGGCTTCTCCTTTTCTGTCTTTCCTTTTGCTATTGTTATTTTGGTTTTTGGTATTGGGGGGTGGTTGTTGGTGGAGATGTGTGCCTTCCTTTGTTGTTTGTTTGGCTTTGCCTTGTTTTTGCACTTATTTGTGTCTCTGTATATCTATCTAGATAAAATAGGCAGCATAAAAAATTCAGAGATGAAAACAATGGGACCAACAGTTTCAGAGGGGACATGGGAGAAAGGGAGGTGGGAGAAAGGAAGGGGGGAGTCAATCAAACCAGGGATAAGGGAACAACAAGTGAACTAAAATCTATGGAGAGACAAGTATAGGATGCACAGTGGGACTTAATGAAAGGCACTGTACCAGCGAGGAATTGCTGAAACCTGAAAGAAGGCCAAACATGACGGTAAAATAAGAGGAAAGTAAAGGGAAATAGAGGAAAGAACTTGGAGGCAAAGTGCATTTATAAACGTCTAAATACAGACATGCACATATGTAAATATATTTCTATATGACAATAGGAAAATAGATCTATGAACTTATTTGTAAGTTAAGTGTCAAGGTAGTAAATTGACGTAGGGTCTCTACTCAAGTACTCCCAAGATGCAAGAACACTTTGTCCTAATAACCGGCCATTCTGTGACGCTCACCCTCCCAACACCATTGCTGAAGACAAAATGGGTGCATAAGCAAATGTGGTAAAGAAAGCTGATGGTTTATGGATGCAAAATATATAGCATCTGGAGTCTTAAATGATTAAAGATAAACAAGCAGCCATCTAGCTGAGAAGCAACAAAGCCTACATAGAAGAAGCACACCAGCTTCTGTGATCACAAGGTGTTGATGGGATCAGGTAGCAGGCATCTAAGACCCAGCACAATGTGAATACCAATATGAATAGGGGTGTGGGGCACGAAGCAGAGACCCAAAGCCCATCTGAAGACAATTGGACATCTCCTTACAGAAGGATCACAAGGAAGAGTTTAGCCACTCAGGGTACTGTTTTTTTGTTTTTGTTTTTGGGGCATCACTGCTCTCTGGTGGTGGGAGTAAGAGGCCCAGCCTTGCTTCTGGATTTGAACCTCCAACCCAGTGGGCTGCAGTCCCGCACACAACCGCTATGCCACTGGGGCTGAGCCCCACTCAGGATACTGTATAGCACGAATGAAACATACAACTTTCCTTTAATTCTTTAATGCTTCCTCCCCCACCCCACTATCATAACCTTGATTCTACTTTACAAATGTGACTGGATGAGAGCATGTACACTGCTACAGATAAGATCCCACAGCACAGAGAATTCAGGACAGAGAAACCCCTCAGAACCAATAATGAAAATAAAGATACCAAGAGGGGAAGGAGAAGACTGGGGGAGGTAGGGGAAACCGATCTTAATGATATGCATATAAGCTCCTCCCAGGGGGGTGGACAGCAGTAAAGTGGGTGAAGGGAGACATCAGACAGTGTAAGACATGAAAAAAAATAATAATTTAAAAATTATCAAGAGTTCAGGAGGAAGGCAGTGGGGAAGGGAGGGACAAAAACAAGGAGCTGATAGCAAGGGCTCATGTAGAAACAATGTTTTGAGAATGATGATGGAAACATATGTACAAATGTGCTTGACATGATGAATGGATGGACTGTGACAAGAGCTGTATAAGTCCCCAATAAAATGATTTTAAAAAAAGAGTTACAGTCTCTGAAACCCTACTTAGGGTCACTGTGAAATTGACTCAATAGTAGTGGATTTGGTTTGGGTTTTTGTTATGGTTAAAATAAAGTCATAATTTTCCTGAGATTATTTTCTCCAATTTCAAAGATGTGTGTTTCAGGGAAAAAATAAACAACCCCCACCAACCCCCCCCTAAAAAAAAAAACAGTGGTAGAGAGTTAAAATGTGACTTTGAGGATTAAGATGGGTCTGACTGTAACCATGGTAGTATTAGATGCTTCATCTGCATGTGAAAGCTGAACAATATTTTTAAACCTGCAGAATAATTGATGTGTTTATTGTGTTGGTGAAGAAATTGAAAGTGCTATGGACTAGCAGAATAACAAACCTGTCTTGAAAAACCAAATGCAACTAAAATGCTTCTTAAAATCAAGGATGTGAAACTTCTCTGACATACTTTGGGCATGTATCAGGAGATAATTTCCTGGAAAGGCACATGATGCTCGGCAGACTAGACAGTTGGAAAAAAGAAGGATGAGATGAACTGTCACCATAGCTGCAACATTATTTTGTTGTGCCCATGGTCACTATGAGTCGGAATTGGCTCAATAGCACCTAAAAAGAACAACAAATACATTTAATCTGACTATAATATGAAAGTCACAAACTTCCTAAGACTTGCTTTGTGCTATATTTCTATCAAATACTTGAATCTTTGTATTCCAGAGTTAGGTGATATGTTCCCTCAAAAGATTTGTTTCCCCTGCTTAACATACATGGTGATTTCTGGGACTGGTTACACCATTGCTTTCTAAACTCTGACCCATACTACCAGGAAGGAAGGAGAAAAAACCTAAATTAAAAGCACAGGTTGCACTACCTAAGGATCAACTGGGTATGGTTTCTCCTATAGTAAAAAATACATTGACAACTCTATGACCTGCTTTCGGAATACCTTCTAGCAAGCATATTCTGCCTATGATTTTCACTTTTTCAGTTATTCATTTGTCATTGGCAAAACATTTTGGATTTATTTCTTGTCTTTGAGACATAGCAAGAGAACATAATTTTTCCCAAGTATGAAGAAATTTGCAGCATGATGGATGAAACTTCAGAAACATTACGCTAGCTAGTTGTTGAAGTTATAATAAAAAACACGCTTGGGTCTTCCTTGGGAGAGTTGAAACTTAACATGAGTTGACCTACAAAGAATTCAAAGTAAAATTACTTTTGCTACACTTAGATTTTTACTTTTATTGATGTCTCAGAAAACCTACTATTTAATAAATGCCTGCTATGATTGGGAGTTTTTTAAATCCCAGAATAAGAAAAAAAGATGTTTATTAGAACTCATATTTTTTCAAATCAAGTCCATATTTAAATCATTCTCATATCAACAAAAATATGTTCTTATTGGATTAAGTGATATTTCCTCATAGGCTAGCTTACATATTTTGCAAATGCCACATTTTAATGCACCTGAACAACCCCCCTCCCCCCAGGAACTCTATTTAGAATAAATTCTTGAGCTGGGCAAAGGTCTTGGGTGGAGATAATCAAATACAATGTAATAAGTAGAAAGAAGTACTAAATCTAAATATAAACTTCTAAAATTAAAAAAAAAAAAAAAACGTTTTCATAAAACCAGTCTGGTAAAAAAAAAAATTCTTTAAAAAAGACATTTATTCCTCTACTAATTTTTCAGATTAGGGCTATTAGCCTGTTATGCAACTCAAGAGCTAAGAAATTTATGTGAAATATCTAGCAATACTCTTTCCCTATACCGATGGCAAACAAATTGTTAAAGAGGTTCTCAGACTTGGGGGGCTTTCAGACACACAGTTGTATTTACTCTTCTTCTGGATGATCTGATCTGGCTCATCTTGTCAAAAGATCTCTGCATTCAGGAGATTTACATGACTTTCATGCAAATACAGGGGTAAGAATCCAACTCCATGCCATGAGGTCGTTTCTGACTCAGAGTGACCCTTTAGGGAAAATTAGAACTACCCTTGTTGAGTGTCAGACACTAACTCTTCACAGGAGGAAAAAGCCTCATCTTTCTCCCACAAACTGGCTGGTGGTATCAAACAGTTGACCTTGATGTTAGCAGCCCAATGAATTATCCACAACGCCGCAAGTGTTCCTCAGAGAACCAAACTTGGGCATTAAGAATCCATTGTTTTCAATGTTCAATCCAGAAATATTGTGACAATGATACTTCTGTATTTTTAAAAACTTTACATATCAGTTAACAATTTGAGCAATGTGTTGTTCTGTTATTTTATTGAATGACATTTAATATGGTAATCATAAGAAGTCTAAATAAATAAATAAAAGATCAAATAAAATTTGCTCATTTGAATTATTCACATTTGGTTTCACAAATATGAAAAAGATGAGAAGTTATCTTATGCAGATCAATATATCTATTTCTTGAAAATGGTTTATTCCAACGTAAAAAATGAAGGGATTAGATTCATCTTAATAAGTAATAATGATTGCATTGTTCACTAACTAAATCAACTCACTTCTGAGACTCTTCGGATTTTTTTCCTAGTCATTATGCCATAGTAAGAGGGATTATGGTGGCACCAATTTGTTTCAGATTTACTCTGACAGATCACTATTGATGACTTCACACCACCCTCATCTAAGGTTAAAAAATAATAGGGCTTTTTGTTGAGAGACAAATGTGTTTATTACTTTTTTTTCCGGGCATCACTGCTCTCCGGTGGTGGGAGTAGGAGGCCCAGCCCCATTTCTGGAATTGAACCTCCTGTTTATTATTTTTAAGCCATCTCATTTTTCTATTCAGAACAACCAACAGACAGTGGATAGAATTCTACAAAACTCTGATGCATTTTAAAGTATTATTCATGTTAATTTGTTTTATATAATTTTGATCCCACTGGTTACATTAAAAATTTCCAATACTTCAATTCTCCTTACCATATATTAAAGAGAGTAACTTATATTGAGAATTAGAAAAAAAGATAAATAAAAACTATTGTGAAACACTTTTCAAGTTATGTGGTATTTTATTGAATAAAATAGCAAACTATATTACAGGATTTGTTACTTCAACATCCTGAACATTTTCTTACTCTTATTTTTAATTATTTCATTTCCAAATGTTTGCATAGGAGCAGCATTCAAATGTTTACCATGTAATACATTCTTCAAATTCCTTTGCATCTTTGTCCAATAATGATTCTAAATTTGGTGTAGTTGAAGCTACTGCACAATAACAATTTCTTAATTAGGCGAATGGTTCAACTTCCAATTCATCTTCTATCTATGAGCCATTGCTTAAAGTATGATTGGGGTTTTCAAAATGGTCAAGTCTACACTAAGTACCTGTGTTGGTCCAGGTTGACCAGAGAAACAAGTCCATAGACACTCATATGTGTATAAGAGAGAGTTTTATATAAAAGAGCAATTGTATCTTGAGAAACTATCACAGCCCAGTCCACGTCAAGTCCATACGTCTGATATTAGCCCATAAATCTGATACTAGTCCATAAGTTCCTCTTGGACTCATACAACACATGTAATAATGCCGAATCTGGAAGATCACAGTCCAGTGGACATAAAGTTTTTTAGTGGTGGAAGTATCTTAACACTGGCCTGGGGTTCCAGATGGCTCCTCCAGCTCTCTAAGTGCTGCTACACAGGAAGGTGAAGCAGAGAGAGAAGAAGTTCCCAGGATCCTCATGAGAAGACCATGCCCACTAGGAAGAATCATCAGGCTGTGATCTGGTTGACAGGCTAACCTCCAGCCCTTCAACTCTGTTTGTGAAGTTGACATGAAGTTATGTAGCAACCACAGTCTCTATACTAGTGTTTAGCACAAAAGTGAACAGCGTTGGCCAAGCGCTCCAGCTTTGGGGTCATCTAGTAACTGTTGTGGTTGTGAGCACATGCGTTGGCCTTGGTGAACCCCGCATTGCTCAACAGCACAAAGAATTGCACGTGCATTGTGGATGGTGATGCTTGTATGAAGACTTCAGCATGATGTGAGGCCTATAACAGACTCAGATTCTGCTGTTGTTGTTGACTAATTTTCATCTGCATTTACATCCATCCTTTCTTTATCTAGGATTCTGAAGTTTCTCTAACACTCCTGGGACGAACCTAGCTGTTGCTCTTGTTGTTGTTGTTGTTGCTGCTGCTATTGCTGTTTCCAGGTGCTATCAAGTCAGCTCCAACTCAAAAGGAGCCAGATAGGAGACACCTACACCTTTTTGCCCCAACTGGAAGTTTCTCAAAGAAGTGCTCTACCCCAGCACTTCTAGTCCACATATCCCCTGGAGCAAATCAGCTGTGACCGGGCTCACTTAACCCTGAATTGCTCAAATCTTCCACAAAAGACCTCTTTAAAGGTTTATGAAAAAAAAAAGCTGTCACTTTCACGACTAAGATTTGTCTAAGTCAAGTCAGGGGCCTTTCAGTTTCCTCATCTGATTTCAGAACCTGGACAATGAAAAAGGAAGACAAAAGGAGAATCGGTATGTCTAAATTGAGCGACCGGTCAAGAAGCCTGATTGGGATAATAATGCTAATCGTGACGCTTAGCAGCCTTCCCGGGCATAGTAGAATTGGCCCCTTTGGCTTTGGAGACTTCTTTTTGCTACGTAGCAGCTGTGGGTTCTAACCTCTGACCTCCCGCTCAGTACCGCAGAGTAGAGCTCACTACGTCAGCAAAAGCTGAATCTACTGCTATCCACTTGAGTCCAACTCCTAGGGACCCTATTTAGAGTTTCCTGGGCTATGCATCTTTATTAGGGCAGACTGCCTCACTTTTAGCTGACCAACATGTCCCCAGCAGTGTCAACAGAGCTATTTCAATAGCCACAATTACCCATGCAAACATACGGATGACTATGCAGATGGTGGAGGGCCAGCCGACATTTCCGTCTGTTATATGTGACATCTCCATGAATTGGAGTTGACTTGATGGCAACTAATAGTAACATTGTGTACATGGAAATCCCGATATTATCCTCTAAATTCAGATTTGCTTAGAATCCTTCATTGATTAGATGGCAATGAGTAAGGGGGGAGATGGTTAATTAACAAATGCAGTGTGATTCATTGGCTGAGACTTCTAATCAAGATAGGGGAAATTTATGTGTGTCCCTGTTGCCATTTACAACAGAAAATCATGATGCAAGTTCATTTAACTTCTGCAAAGCAGAGATATCATTTATCATTCTCAGCAAGAGGATTAGACCAAATTCCCAAGAAATTCACATTAAGCTCTCAAGTTTAGTACTTCATAAACATCTCCAAATGCATTGCTTCCTTTGTGATTGAGATTAAATCATGACACAAAAAAACCATCATCTACTGAATTTAAATGCTAATCCAAATTATTCATGTCAAAAATTGGTAAAGCTCAGACCCTTAACAGAAAATGTGGTTAATATGTAATAAGTTGTTATAATTTAGTCAGGAAGTTTGATCTCAATAACAATTTCATTTGCTTTAAAAACTATGCTTAATCATAGATATTTAAATCAGTAAGTAAAGATCATTATTTTTAAGTAAAACCTGCAAAAGCTAGCTAGAAAGTGTGTAAGGCCAAAACCTGTCAGAGAAGGAAATGTCAAACAGTTTTCATGAAAGTGAGCAATAAAAATTAGTGAAAGTGTACCCTGTCAACAGCAAAAACCAGGAGTGAGCCAGGAAAATAGGCTGTGCAGTTGAGTTCTGGCTCTGATAAGTTTCACTGGGTTAGAAGGAAAACAAAAACAGCTCAAAAAGATTTGAATGATCTTCATTTTGACTTCAGGGTATTTTAATAATCATAACCAAATCCAAACATAATAGAAAGTAAAAGAAAAATTGCAAAATATCCTCTAAGAATAACATTTTCAGGATCAATTTAACAAATGGCTTTTTAAAAGTCTCCATTATGTAAAATAAATACTTTCAAACCAAGTCCATCCATATAATGTGGTAAAGGGTTTTTTCCTCTCAAATCTTCCAATTATTTATTTCTCCATCTGCTTGGATGAAATGGTAGAACATGGTTTAAATTGTAGAATTTTCCCCAAAATTAGTAGATTATATGTTTTTAAATGATGAGGAAAATTTGTACTTTTGCAGCTAACTAAGTTAAAAATAAAATAATATAAAAACTTATCTTGGGATTTACCCTCACTTATATGTGCTCGTTCAGCAACTGCACTCATGTATGAACACATACACTTCAGTTGTTCTAAACTTAATATGAGATTTTAGATTAGAGTCTCATTTATTGGCAGTGCTGGGAAAAGGTTTTAGCTTAATCCCCAGTTAATGAAACCCTTGCTAGTGAATTTCCTTTGTCAACACTGCATTTAATGTGCACTGCTTCATACCTTCTGGATCATCAAAAACCTGCGAAGCGATTAGACTCGATAGGAATGCAAAAGTTAGGAGGAAAGCTTCATAAAAAGAATATGCTCAGAAATTACATGTGTTGGCTGTATTGAGAAAAACTATTTTCCAGGTTCTGGGACTTGCTATTAAAAGCAATGAATGAACATGCTTCGATCACAGCAAACCATTTGTTATAAATCAAGCCAGGTTGATGTATTTTTGCTTGAAGAAAAGGAATGAGTTCAGCTACTAGTTCATACTGCTCTATTAAAACCACTGTTTCTGCCTCTGCCTACCCAAAGCTAGACACATATATGAAAATGACCCTTCCCCCTGAAAAAAAATTTACAGGAAATTCCTCTCCAAAAGATCTGGGAAATGTAGAACATCTAATAACCGAGTAGTAAGCTTATTGAAAGCCATAATTTGACTGACACACTATTTTAATCACCATTTTCAAAAAAACAGACTACTATACATTCAGTAAAAGCAAAATGAACATCATGTTACTTTTCCTTCAGAGGCACGGGAGACCACCTAGATTTGACATTGTCTTTACTCAAGGTATCAAAGTCCCCACCCGTGTCATAGGTGAGGACAACGCCAACTGCAAAGCAGAAGCAGAAGCACAGAGGTCATCAAAAGCAAACACATTTGTTTGCTTAGTGTGGAGAAACTGTGATGAAATCCAGGTTCAGTTTTAAAATCTAGCAAAGTGCTAGATTTTGCTCACAAAGTCTAATGAAAAATTCACTCTGATCCCTTCACCTTCTGTAGTTATTTCAAAGAAAGACATAATTCTTATACGGTACCACTTGAAAATCATACATACTACTCAGCATAAAGGAAGAAGATATGAGAGCCAACATTTAAAGCAAATGCAGCTAACTCCTGGCTCTTGTGTAAAATTTATCTGCTAAAAAGACCTTTCTTCTTGTGTTTCTATGAACAATTTCTTTTTTTAGTTACATTATATTAATATGCTAATAGCAAGTAGTTTGTCTGATTGCTGTTTAGTAATCCTTGATCCTGTACAATTGCAGTGTACAGTTCATTTTTGTAGAAAGAAAAGCATAGCAAGTAGATTGTTATAACCTTAATCGACAACACTCTAAAATTTTGGGTTGCATCAAGTAAACTTCATCAAAATTTGGCTATTCATACATAAACACACATAACTGACACTATGAAACACACACAAATTAATAATCCAGATGGACACCACACCACCAGGCATTAAAAACCAAAATATTTACCAGCTCTTTACAAGGATTGGGTTAACCTTCAGGCTATGGTATGAATTTGATAACCCTATGCTGCCCATTTTGAAATAACAGAAACTATTGGTTTCCAAGGAGTCTGGTCTGCATGTCATCAGCCTATTACCTTAGTTTTTGAAATGGTATTCTCTTTCTTTTTCTCCAGCCAGGCTAGTGAGTATTAGAAAAATTTTCTAAAGTTTTTGTTCTATTAAACTGGATCTTATGGCAAACATCGCTCTTGACTATAAAACAATGCCAAGAGAAGGAGAAGGCACATGTGTGTGTTCATATCTATATTTCATGGCACCTAATATTACAGAGGAGGAATTAGTTTTTAAAGCTATTAATCAACACAGAGAGGTAAAGGAGGGAGAAAAGTGCATGGACCTTTTTCCTGAAATATGTGTGTAAATAGTCTGTCATCACCTTATTCTCTCTGACAGTAGAACGACCTGTGACATGTCAGAAGGCTTTGCCCAGTGTGATTGCAATATCCTTTTCTCTCATGTAGCTGTTTAAGAATGGAGTCGGGACTCCTTCCTGTCCTTGAATTGGGTATACCCCTTCTTTATAAGAATATTTTTGGATAAGTAATAATGCATTGGTTTAAGTCTTTGCACTAAGTCCTATAATATTAAGAGCCCCTGAAGGGTCTTGAGTTTTTGTGGAAATAAAATCTCTATAAATCATAATGAGGTCAATTCTCCCATATTTTGAAGGGCATGGAGTGAAGTGTTATGGAATAGGATTTAGCAAAAGGAGCCTAGACACAGTGATTTTTAAGTGTTTACAACACTTCTGCTCCAGTGACAGAGCAGAACTAAACTTACAGTTCCTTTAAAACATGAGGCTTGAGTTCATTATGACCACAGTGGATATTCTCTCCTTTCTTTTATTGCTCCATGACACCATTTCTTCAATTTATAGTTGAGTGTCCAAAAAAAAGAGGAAAAAAAAAGAAACTCTCCAATTAAAGCAGGAATTCAAAATAGTTTTATCAGTTACCCTTGAAGGCAAGTATCTACCCAAAGAAGAGAAGTAGGATCCTTGGCAATTTCATCTATCTTTGAATCAGTGCAGATTGGACAGCTGGGTGAATACATAAAGGAGAGAGACCACAGTTACAGGTAGGCTACAATGTAATGGTTATGCAATGTAATGGCATAATGGTTCCAAACAATAATTTCAATTCAAACAGTCCAGGCTATAAGATTCATTATTTATAAGATCGACGCACAACTGCTATCCGAGGAAAGCCTCCCTTAGAGTGAGGCTGGAAAGATTTCCCACAAGTTCTGACTTGAAGCTGTTGGGTGCCATCATGGTGGCTGCAAGTCATAGGAGCCGACATGAAGCAGAAATGTCTGCCTAGTTGATGAGAGCACTCTAGAACTTCCTTGTAAGGGGCTGAACTAACTACCTTGCAAGAGGTTTAGCTCCATTACCAAAAGCAACACAAGAAGCTCCATTTTTAAGAAGAAATAAAAGGACACTCAAGCCTGACCCAATGTTGAGCCACTCCCAAGGGGAGCCTAGAAACTGAGCCACTCCCAAGAGGAGCCTATAAACTGCCAACAGATGGTAAGAAGAATCCCCCCAGAAAGTCTGGAGAACCTTGATCAGGGCATCAAGACACTGACTATTCAGAGCACTAGGAACCAAGGAGACATCAACTCCTGCTCTCTCCAATTCTACTCAGGGTAAGTACACCAATGAAGACAATGCTTATTGGGACTAGTGACGCTGGAATAATGATATGTGTAGTGTGCTGTCCTTATATTTGCCATGATATTCTTATCCTTAGGAGTTTGAGTTAATTTTAAGACTATTAGATTGTTGGATGTGTGTTTGCAGTGAATAAAGTGAGCATTCGAAATGTCAAAGAGCATTAAGTAATCATTGATCGCACTGCTTGTGCCGCTAGTCCTTATACCCTCCTCACTATTAGTAGATTTAAACCCACTGTAGTACCTATTGTGCCAATACATCGTAGTGAAGGTCTTCCTCTAAGCCTTGCTAACCCTCTGCTTTACCAAGAATGATGTCCTTTTCCAGGGACTGGTCTCTCCCGATAACTTCCATTTCTGGCCTGGAGTACATTGTATAATGCAATGAACAAAACTCTTAATGTGAGCATAGCAACAAAACATTCTTGTTACAATCAAAGTTCATGGTCTTGCACCAAGGTACAATTCAGTAAAAGGGTTTGGGTTCTGGGAAAGGAGGCAGAGATAATACATGATTGTCCAGACCTGGGACTCTCTACAGATTGGTTTAATCTTGAGGTTGACTTTGTAATAGTTATGATTCTGGATTTACTTGAATGCAGTGGACTAGTTGTTTTTGTGTGTCATCGAGTAACATTTTAGCAAATGATCAATACATTTTTGCCTAAGCTTTTGAAAGCAATTGAGTGACATGGAAATATAGATGGAAATTCCTAGCAAGTGCCAAGAATGCAGCAATTCTTAATTCGACACCTCATAATCACACATGGTCAGTTAATTGCAGTGTACAGTTCAAGATCATCATCTATACTAGGAGAAAGAGAAATGTCCCTTTTTTTATTTCGTCATTTCATTTTGTGTGTGTCGTTTTATTTTTATTTATTTATTGTTATCATTTGAGTGGGAGTTCATACACCTCTTATCATAATCCACCCAACCATCCATCGTGTGTCAAGGACATGTGTACATTTGGTGCCCTCAGCATTCTCAAAACATTTGCTTTCTGCTAGAGCCCTGGTATCAGCTCCTTATTTTCTCCCACCCTCCCCGCTCCCTCATGAACCCTTGATAATGTATAAATTATTATTATTATGTCATACCTTCCACTGTCTGACGTCTCCCTTTAACCACTTTTCTGGTGTCCATTCCCCAGGGAGGCAGACATATGTAGATCCTTGTAATCCGTTTCCCCTTTCATCCCACCTTTCCTCTAGCCTCTCAGTATCGCCACCCTCACCACTGGTCCTAAAGGAATCATGTGTTTTGGATTCCCTGTGTTTCCAGTTCCTGCCTGCACCAGAGGGTCTAGCTGGATTTGTAAGGTAGAATTGGGATCATGATAGTGGGAGGAGGGGGAAAGGAAGGATTTAAAAACTAAAGGAAAGTTGTATGTTTCATCATTATTATGCTGCACTTGGGATCTTAAAGCCTTGAAGTAAACAAGCAGCCATCCAGCTCAGAAGCAACAGACCCACATGGAAAAAGCACACCAGCATGTGTGAACATGAGGTGCTGAAGGGATCAAGTAAAATGACACACACACACACACACAAAATAAAATAAAATGACAATGTAAAAAAATACATTTCTCTTTCTCCTAGTATGAATTTATGATCTTGAACTGTACACTGCAATTAACTGACAATGTGTGATCATGAGGTGTCGAAAGTTTCAGGCATCAAAGAACAAAAAATCCTATTATTGTTAATGAGGGGGAGTGCATACTGAGGATCCAAAGCCCACCTGTGGGCAACTGGAATGAAGTACTTATTAGAAAAGTGATGGCCTCAAAACCTAATAATTCTGAAGCAACGGCCACTTATCTCTGCTATAATGTGTCAACGTCACCATTGTCGTCATTGTTAGGTGCCAAGAAGTCATCTCCAACCTGTAGCAATCATGTGTACAACCGAACGAAACACTGCACGGTCCTGTGCCAGCTTCACAATTATTCCTATGCCTGAGCCCATGGGTGCAGCCACTTTGTCAATCCATTTCATAAGGGCCTTCCTATCAAGTCTAATAAACTGAAAAAATGACAGGACCAACATTCACTTCAGAGAGTAACTTGGAGTCCAATGGGGGAGACCAGGGTGAGGAAATGATGTGGGGACATGTCAGACGTCCTCTGCCTTCACAGTGGGGAGGAGAACCAAATTCAATTCCCAGAAGGCAGCACTCACACAGGCCTCCACCTGCCAACCTGTTGACCCTATTCTGGCACCAAGTGTCCTTCTCATGGCACTGTACTTTTCTGCCTTATTGGACAGGACAATCCAATGCTTTAGCCACATAAAGTTCGGAGAAAATACTAACAACCATGGAGGCTTGTGAGGAAATTTAACATTGCATTTCAGGATTAGAAACATTATGGATATAATGTTTCATTATAACATAAGGATATAATGCTTTTGTCCAAAGAGTCTTATTTCAACCAGGACCATAGGCACCTCTCCCTGGGCCTCAGCCTCAGCAGAGCAGCCTCTCTGGGCTGGCTAACCTCCCACCCCAAGTGCTCAGCTTTCCTTGTTCCATGGGCCAAGGACCCAGGGAGGGTAACTCAAGGGCTCTGCAGTCGCTGCTACTCTCAAACCAAGGAGCTCCACAAAAAAGTGTTCTGCTTTAGCTCTTTTCTCCTGATTGTCCCAGGCTTCTCTGTTCCTGCTTCTGAGACAGCTCATCCTATATTCAATGAAATAGCGAAACTAGCCATTCTCCCTAGGCACTCTATCTACGTGGTCCAACCCAGTCATTTGTTGGGAGTTACCAAGACAATGGCTGGAAGAGCCATACCAAGTAATTTCACTTCACCACAGGGGGCAATTGACTTCCCCAGCTCCCCATTACAAAGTATAAATAGTTTTAGCCTAGGATACTCTCAAAATAGGTATCATCAAATTTCAATTTCACTCAGTTATAAAAATCCCCTCAGGTCAGCCTATATATGTATAATTTGCTTTCCATCACAGTGTTTTAAATCTGTACCAATGACTAAATTAATGATACTATCATTAAAATTAGTGTATGCCCCATGAAGATGACTCATAAATTCTCCATTAGAAGATGATAATGATGTCTCTAAAGTGAACCATATATATATATATATATATATATATATATATAGAAAAGCATTGATGAATGGATTGTGAGCATACACCTAACCATACTTTAACTTAAGAAAATTATTTCTTATGACATAGCTCTACTCAATTTTTGCTGCCATGAAAAGATCACAGAAGATAAGAGTGCTGTAGCAAAATATAGTGAAGAAATCAGATTGTGCCCAGTTATTAGAAAAAATCAGCATCTGGGATCTTAAAAATTTGTCTTCAAAGAAATAGCCATCCAAGTAAGACATCAACTAAGGCCACATGAAAAATTCACACCAACATGTGTGATCCAAAGATGGTAAATAATAAAATCCGAATATGAAGGATAGAAAAGTACCAGAGCTTAAATTCTGAAGACCTGGTTTGCAGAAGGCTGTGGATGACAGTGAAAGTCCAAAATCCCTTTGCAGTGTCCCACCTGGATCAAGCCTTTGTTGACCCCCCTTCTGACCATAGTCCAGGGATGTGAATAGCCATATTGTCAGAGAGAGAACATAGTAAATTCAATTACAGCAAATGTAATTAGGCTATAATGTATCACTCCATTATTTGATCTCCCTTTTGACCCATTTTATAGTTGTTTACACTTTTAATATTTCTTGCTATCTTTTCCATTGATATTTTTCTGTTTTGTTTTATCGTTAGATTTTTAGTTTGTTGCTTGCTTCATGCTTGTATTTTGTCTGAATGAAATGTGTTTTCTCTGTATGAAATGTAGGAGAGCTAACTGGGACAGGACACCCTATTTCTGTGTGGGAAAGCTGGGCTAGGATAAAGTATTTACCTAGGGTCATGGTTGAAGAAGTTTCAGGAATTGAGGAACTAACAGCAAGTACAAGAAAGAAGAAAATATTCTGAAATTGACTGCGATAATGACTGCACAACCTACCTTGGTTATGTAACGATGAAATTGTATGGTAGGTGAATTATATGTCAAAAAACTATTGAGGAAATAAAGTTTTTTAAAATCATCTCAGTTAATGATCATATAGCATGTCCACTCTTAGCAATGAATCTTCCTTGTGAATTTTCCAAAATAAATAGAGGCTAAGCATACATCTTTATAGCTAAATATGCACTTTCTCTGCAGGATTGTTTGTTGTAACAAATCTTCATTATAAATAGGGTGGCAAAGTGCTTGATAATAGTAACAAAGAAGGAAGGGGGACAGAAAACAAGATAAAGACTGGGTGTTGCCAAGCAGGTGGGGGGCAATTTGGGTGAGATGGAAAATAATAGTCGATAAGAGGGAGAAAGAGACGTCAAGCTATTGGCAAGTTTAACCAGTAGTTACACTATGGAATACAAGGGTGCAGATCTGAAATGTAAAACCCCACCTAATTTACAATTTAAAATTTTATTTTAAAAAGAAATAGTAACTAATAAATGTTAAAATGACTGACCTGAGAGCAATTAGATCAATTGGATCCACATCAATTGAAATTACTAGTCAGTGAGTCATAATAAAGTCATGTCATCTACCTTTTTTTTTGGGGGGGTGGGGGGGCATCACTGCTCTCCGGTGGTGGGAGTAGGAGGCCCAGCCCCACTGCTGGAATTGAACCTCCGTCCCAGTGGGCCGCAGTCCTGCGCACAACCACTATGCCACCGGGGCTCAGCCCGTCATCTACCTTTTAAGGAATAAATAAATTTCTACTCACTATAATGATACTGAATCATGTTTGGGGAACCAGTCTACACTGTACTATAGAGTCACTGTGAGTCAGAAGCAACACGGTGGCAATGGGATGGGGGATAGTCTTAATTTTTTAAAGAAGCAGGGCATGCTTTTTTTAATCCCCCACTGAATATATTAATCTCATCAGAGATCACTCCTACAAACCCTCAAACGCACTCTAATCAGGCTAAGAATGAGCCTTAGCCTATATGGAATTCTGACTCATACATCAATGTCCCAGGAAAGGAGAATAAATGAACTCACATTACACCTATCCCTCAATTATCAAGACGATCTCAGAATCCAGCAAGTTGCATTTATGGCCATAGTAAAAATTCTACTCTCTGACTAATTTGGGCTTAACAAACTACATGGCAGCAGGCACGAGCAATGCTGGCTGTGACACTTATGAAACTTGATCAAATTTTGATAGCTAAAAATAAAAGATTATGAAACATATTTTGATTTTAGACAACTGAGGAAATTTATATATAGACTAGATGTAATATGCTACAGAACTGTATTAATTATCTTGGGGACTTTATTATTAGTGCAATCATATGGGGAAAGGCCCAATGTAGAGCAAATGGCTACAGGCTTAACTATTAACTGAATTGTTGGAAGTTCAAACCTACCCAGAAGCCAGGTGATGTACTTCCTAAAAGTCACAGCCTTGTTTTAAATACTTCTCACTTGTTCCAAGACAGAAATTCTCTCTAACTTACCTTAATATTGCCAGTGATCTTTTATTTCTCACTTTTTTCTGATTTGTTTTCACTATTTATTGTTTCTGCTGTTTCCCAGTTTATGAAGCACAGAAAGAGAGGATGCATAGAGACAATGGCTGATATCATAGCTTATCAGGGTGGGGGAGGCAGAGGGGAATGAAGGGAAAAAATGAATACAGGAGGGCGAGAGGTCACTAGATCTGATCATGATTTTATATATATATATGTGTGTGTGTGTGTGTGTGTGTGTGTATATATAAATTGCAACTGAACTAGGGAAATATATGATATGTGAATTTTAAATCAATAAAACTATTGAGGGGAAACGGAGGACATTTTAAATGTCACTGAATAGTGCATGGTAAAACTAATTAAAAGCACATGTTTTGTTAACATTTAAAAACACACGGCTTTAAAAACCTCATGGAGCACAGTTCTATTCTGCATCAGAAAAGCTGGCGTAAGTCAAAATCACCTCAATAGTAATTGGATGTTAGCTGGAAATTATGCAGAAAAAAAAGCCCTTATTTTTAAGAGAAGCTTGATGAAGAATGTAGTCGTCAAGTATGGTGTCTAGAGCTTAGTGTCAAATGACTCAACAATAAAAGTAAAGGTAAAAAAACTAGGATGTCATGTGTGCATGTGTGCCCCATCTGTGTCTGTGTGCAGAAGAAAGTCCAGAGTCCTAGGCCTACCTTCATGCTCACCACAGTGTGGCCTTTGGAAGACCCAAAGAACTGAAAGACCAACAGGAATTGAAAGCTCCACCTTTTTTAAAAAACAATTTTGCCTCTAATCAATTACTTTTTTAGGAGGGGGGTAGTTCAAAATAAAGCAAAATACAAAATGATTGACCAGAGGTAAAGTGGTTTGAAGCAATCATTTTCCCCACTTTTAAAATATTATTCCATACTCCCTATCCTTTTCTCCGTGAACCTTTCCAGGCTGCTAAGCAGTTGTTGATAAGCTGGTTTCCTTTTTGAGACCTCATGTGTGTCGAAGTCAAACTCTGCTCAGTAGGGTTTTCCATGGCTGACTTTGCAAAGGGAGTTCACCAGCCTTCCCTATACGCTCCCTCTGGAAGCACCTCCAGCATGTTAAGCGTGTGTTTGGTGGGACTCCTGATGCCTGGAGTCCATCCAATGCTGACTTGGGAGTATAAACATGATGCAAAATGAAATGTGTAGCTAAATGAATTTTATAAAAAAAAAAAAGAATATTTGAGATGAGCTATTTACCTCAAGAACCAAGCATAACTTTTGAACACTTTTAAAGTAACTTCTTTTTTTTCTGTGTGTTTTTATAAGGGCTTACATCTTTCCTGAGGGCTTTTGTGCTTGTTTACTTGTGCTACTTCATATCTCTTTGATTTTAGAGAAAAGGAGCTGAAAGTGAAATAAGTGGGCAGGAGGTGATGGGGTTAGCACCTCCAACAATGCTCTTTGAGCATGTGCTTCTCAGCCTCACTAGAGACATCCTCCTCCAGCAAAATTTCACTTTCCAAATCACACCCTCGTTAACCAAGTCAACTACTCTAACAATACAAATCTATTTCATTTGGAAAATCAAAATAATGGAGACAGTACACTGAAGACCGAATCAGTTTTTTTCACATAGTTATATTTAAACTCCAGTTAAGTTTTAAAATAACCTTCATTAATAAAGCCTGAAATAGAAAAGCTCATCATTTCTGCTGCCCTCTATTTCCCCATATTTCCTAACACTTTTTAGATAATCTTGACCAACTCCTTATACAGAGTCTGTTCCTACAGAAACTACAGATGGATGGCATGTCCTATGATCTAAAACATGGACTATAGCTGGTTGGCCTGGAAAAGCAGATTCCCAGCTATTAGTTGAGGAATATTCAGCTGAAGAGACTAACTTTATTGTTTAATTTCTGACAGTAGTATACTTGTCAAGTTACTACATTGGTGGCTGAGTGGTAATGAGCTGACTAGTAGCGTTGGTCAATGGGTCAACCAGGGAATTGAGTAGAAAAACAAATAACAATAATGTGGCAGTCACCTAATCTGGTGTCAATTTGAGGATTAAGAGTGGAGCGGCAGAGTCTGGTTGGTCAATCTGGAGATAGCTAATGAGACCTCTGTGTGGGCATGGCCTTCTGAGAATTCTGGGAAATAATTCCTTCTTCAAGCTGGAGGCACTATCTCTCTCAGTTCACTTCCCTGGAGACTTTCTACTGAAACTCTACTGACAAAGCTCACTCCCTGAGAGACATTGAAGTTGACGAGACACATGGCAGCAAGCTGAAAGACCCTGATCCCGGGAAACAGGAGGAGCCACCGAGAGAACCCTGCCAGCACTGAGATGCTTCTACTGCCACTGGAAACACAAGACTCTGCACCCACTGACCTGTGATTGTCCTGTTGTCATTGCATGTACCTCGTGAGTCTGAAGAAGACTTTATAGACTGGTATCGGACAGATGGGCTAATATCAGGCTTGTGGGCTTGGACTGGACTGGTTTGGGATGTTTTCTCTATGTTCCATTCCTCTTGCATATAAACCTCTTTCTTATGCACATCAGTGTCTATAGATCTGTTTCTCCAGTCTACCTGGACTAACACAAATCAAGAAACCAAGTGGAGCACAGAGGAGAGTATGGGAGAAGCTTTGTTTTCCTGGGGGCTTCTGGATCTCCATGTCAACCTTTCACTCTAACCTGGTTTGCGACACATACCTGAAGTCCTATTAAAACTCTCCCTCTCCTTGTTAAACCAACTTTAGCATTTTTTTGTTAGTGCTTGGAAACAGATACCTCCTTGGGAAATAGTACATTTTCTTTCAAATTCTATTATTTCATTACATTTCTACAATAAGGTAGATAAGGCAAGTATTTTTAATCCACACTTAATAATTCAGCCTTTCGGAGCTAGTTACTGAGTCTAAAATTTAGATTGGGTCCTAATGTCAATTTCTTTCCAGTTAACTCTCCTGTAGCCAGAAACAAATATGGACAAAGTGATCCTGTAAGCCAATGAACAATTCAGCAGGGGTCTGTCCACCAAGTGAGGTGATTGGCTAATTGCTCCATCTGGGTCCTGCCATGAAAGCACCATGTGACATGTGACGAGAACATAAAGGAATAGTTCAGTTGAAAGCATTAGGGCGATTTATTTATAGTTCTTGCCATGAAATTTGTAGAAAAACCAAGGAAACTGTGTTTTGACATTAAATGCTAGCCAAAATTTATTGCAGCTTCTATTTCAACGACATCTATAGTTTCAGTGTTGAATGGGTCTTTTCATCAAGAGAAAAGCCAATAAAAACATTTACTAATTCTAGCCCTAAATGTTCTTTAAATTCAATCAGAAATCATCAATTGTATCCAAAAAGCCACCAGCAGCTGAAGTTGGTTAGGACTTTAGGGAAGTTTCTTCAACTTTGTTAATTGCCAGGATCAACTCACAGGACATCATTTTTTAAAGGTAGTTATGTGGGGTTGCATAGACGTCAAACTTAAACTCCAGGCTGTTTCTATTTGACAAAATTATTGATTATGGAAAATGATATATATTTATAGCCAAAAGAGTGGTGTTGAGAAGCTGATAATCACTGATAATCCATACCAAGTCCTTCTCACCAATATTGAAGTCTTTTATCCATTAACTATAAATGTGAGGCACATCCCATAAAGTAAGGTAGCCATTGAAGACAATACTTTCTAAAACACTTCACTATTACTGTCAGGTGCCATTAAAGTCATTACCAACTCATAGTGATGCCAGGTAAAACAAAACCAAACCCTGCCTGAACCTATGTCTTACTCAACAGCATTATGTTTGAGTGTATGTCTCAGCCACTGAGTCAATCTATTTCATGGAGTTTCTTTCTCATTTTGCTAACCCTCTATTTTACCAAGCATGCTGTTTTCTTGCAGAGATGGGCCTCTCCTGATAGCAGGGATTGAGCTTCTAATGAGCATTTGCCTGTTCATCTTCCAACATAGATTTTTTTTGTTCTTTTGGCAGCTCATGGTACTTTCAGTATTTTTCACCAACACCATAACTCATGGGTAAATATGCTCCCAACGACGTTTCTAAATCTATCACAATGATCTACCTATAACCCCCTCCCTGGGAGTCAGACTACAGAAGAGTGGGTAAAGGGAGGCATTGGACAGTGTAAGATGTGACACAATAATAATAATAATTTATAAATTGTCAATGGTCCATGACAGAAGAAGGGTTGGGGAGAGAGAGGAAAAAATGATACCAAGGGCTCAAGTAGAAAGAAAATGTTTTAAAAAACAATGATGGTAACAAATATACAAATGTGCTTGACACGATGGATGTATGCATAGATTGTTATAAGAGCCCCCAATAAAATGGACTTTAAATAAATAGAGTGGTTATAAACCACAGTCACCTTAAGGACTAAGGTGTGCCTAGCCAAACAGTGGTAGTTTTTAGATTTTATTTTTCCTTATGCTGAGCTGTACTACATATGGAAGGCAGAAGACTTCGCTTGTCATTATTAAGTGCTTCAAATTCTTTTCATTTTCAGCAAGCAGGGTTATTTTACATGTAAATTATATGCATGTTGTTAATGAGTCTTTTTCCAATCCTGGTGCCACAGTCTTCTTCATATAATTCAGCATTTCAGATTACTTGCTCATTATGCAGAATGAATAAATATGGTGAATGGAAACAACCCTGATACACATCTTTCTTGATTTTGAAAATGAGGTACCCCTTGTTTTGATCAAATAAAACTGCATATTGGTCTCTAAACAGGTTCCACTTGAGTATCACTAAGTGTTCTGGAAGATTTGTTATTATTATAGTCTACATAATTTTTTTTTGTGATCCACAGAGCCAAATAAATGTAGTTAAGCATTGTTCTGGCTTTCTCTGTATTAAACCAAGATCCATCTGACATCAGCAACATTTAAAATTCACTATAATTAGATTGGAATATAAAATACACTATAGCCAATACAGAGAACTTTACATATGTTTAAATAAGTAACGTGCAAGCAATTTTATTAAATTAGTCAGGATTTTCTTATTTTATGTTATTCACTTATATATACTAAAAGCAGTTTATGTGGCAGGACCAATTCTTAGTGCTGAGAATTTAGAATGACTTTCTTTAAAAATCTCTACTTGGATGCAGTTTATATTCTAATGTGAGAGCACAAGGGAAAATTTATAAATTATATAATTTGTCATATGGGGGCAAGTTCTGTAAAGAAACAAAGCAGGAAATAAGGATGAAATATAAGTGCCCAAAGTGTAATTTTAAAGAAATAAATGAAAGAAAGTCTCATTAGAAGGTAAAATTTTGACCCCAAACAACCATATCTGTGTAAACAAGGGGGTAGATGTGGAGGCCTAAAGTTCATGTGTAGACAATTGGCCATCCTCTCACAGAAGGGTTACAAGGGAGGGATGAGTCAGTTAGAGTGCAGTATAGTAATGACAAAGCACACAACGTTCCTCTAGTTCTTTAATGCTTCATTCCTCCACCCCCATCCCACTATCATGGACCCAGTTCTACCTTACAAATCCAGTTTGAGTGGAGTATGTACACTGGTACAGATAGGATCTCTTTTTTTTTGGGGGGGGGGGCATCACTGCTCTCCAGTGGTGGGAGTAGGAGGCCCAGCCCCACTGCTGGAATTGAACCTCCGCCCCAGTGGGCCGCAGTCCCACGCACAACCACTACGCCACCGGGGCTCAGCCCAGATAGGATCTCTTGACACACAAAATCCAGGCGAGATAAACCCCTCGGGAACAATAATGGGAGTAGCAATACCATGAGGGTAGGGGAAAGTGAGGGGAGAAGGAAAAGAAAGGGAGAACTGATTGGAATGATTGATGTATGAGCCCATCCGAGAGGCATGAAAACCAGAAACGTGGACAGAAGGAAACAGCAGATGTAAGATATGAAAATAATAATAATTTATATTTTATCAAGAGGTCACAGGGGTGAGGGGGAGAAGAGAGGAGGGAGAGAAAAAAGAGGAGATGATACCAATGGCTCAAGTAGGAAGAATCTGTTTTGAAAATTATGATGGCAACATATGTACAAATGTACTCGACACAGTGGATGTATGGATTGTAAGAAAGGCTGTAAGAGCCTCCAATAAAATGGTCTGTATTTTTAATTTAAAACTAGGTAAAATGTTGTGCAAATTGCTGAAAGAATTGAAATTGAGCTACATGGAGACTGAAGTAAAAGATCTGTGAAGTTCAATACCTTGAGGCAGGAGGCCATGAAGGGCATTGAGATCAGCAAGGTATCAGGCACCAGATTTTGTAGGCCCTCCTAGACCATCAATGAATAGTTTGGCTTTTACTCTGAATGACATGCAACTCAAATCGTTGGAGGATATTGAGCAAAGGAAAGATAGTCTCTAAAGAAGGGCTCAAAAAGGTCCCCAACTGCTGTGGGAATTTACTACAGAAAGAGGACAACTGTGTAACCAGAGAGATGAGCTGGCTTAGTTTGAGGAAGATGGGGAGAAATGAAGATATCTGTCATCAGAGAATATTGTTGTAGAGCCAATGAGACAAGCTAACAAATTAGAGGGTTGAAAGAAAGAGAGAAGTCATGGATGACACCAAGAACTTTGGCTCAAGGAATGGGAAAGATGAAGCTATCTTAACTGAAGGGGAAGTGTGCTTGAAAAATCAAGTGTTCAGTTTAAGGCATATTAAGTATATGGTTTCTATTTAATAAGATCAGAAGAAAGAGGAGTCTATTTGCACGCATAAAAGGTCATAGCCCCAGAAACCCTATGTAGGTTCGTGGACTTGCTTCAGTGGCAAGGTTCTAGTTTTATATTAAATATGAAGGTGCAAATAGC